>PUQB01000768.1:0-34768 GCA_003024785.1 Selaginella tamariscina | reverse complement strand
ATTTCCAAGGCACTTTGGTGTTGCAACGAGCTTTGGAATGCTGGTCTTTGAATGATCCATCTTGTCATGGATCAAGCACAGGTACTCTGATGGGCGTGACACAGAAAGCATGCGGTGTGCATAGTACTGAGACCGGCAAGTTTGTTGCGCAATCATGTGGGCCTCCATCTTCTTTTGAATGGCAGTGATTCCACCAAGGTTTTTGCACAAGCCTCTGCAGCCTTCAATGATGTACAAGTGTCACACTTGGAAAAGCTAGAGTGTTTTGCAATCTCCACATCCTTAAAATGAGTATTCCATATGTTGTTGAAGGTACCAGTGCAGATTGCTTGCAGCCCCATCAAGCTGAGGCACTTGTTCACATGTTCACACAGCTTCAATTGAGTGTAGATCGAAGGCAAAACCTTGAGATTTTCCCTGACCCCTGCATTTGTGGTTCGGCATTTGTGAGGCATCCTGTCTGCATTTGCTTCCACAAAAGCCTTGAGTATCTCTATGGCTGCCATAATGTGAGAGCGGGTTTTGACCAAGCCAGTGTTCCCATGTACTGAGGTTCGCGCTCCATCTAACCACTCATCCCTCCGACAGTAGAACGTGGTCTTTGGGATCCCATATATACTGTACCAAGCTTTGAAGCAGATGGCCACCTTATTAAATACCATGGATGTACTCTGATAACCTGTGTCCGAAGCCATTCCATCAATACACCCAGTTAGTGCAGCATATACAAACTCATGCCTTTGCTTTTGGGTGAGCGTACGAAAGACATGTCTACATTGGGTAATTTCATTCTGGTTTGCCATCTGACAACACTTCTTCTTGCAGCAGTCAATCGTGGAAATGCTCGTAACACTTTCGGAAGATGTAGGATCCATCTTCATCCTCTTGCTGAAACATGCAGGGGAAGATCTGCAACCCATGAATCGCCTTTTTCTTTTAATAGGACCAATGCAAGGAACCTCTTCAAATATGAGTTGTTCTTCCGGGTTGTTATTATTGAAATCCAACCCAGAATATGTTGAACCATCTTGCCGTCTTAATTCAGATGTTCGCCACCTCACGAGGGATCCAGGATGCAAAGTGCCATTAGGTGAAACCTCTGTCACAACTACACCCACGAAGTCGGACCCTAGTTTCTCTTCTGACACTGCTTCCATTGGATTTATAGCTGTGATGATGCCTCTCCCAACCTCAATCTCATGAAGAAAGAGAATCACCTCATCCATCACAGCAGGCAAGCCATCATCTGGAAAACTCGTGCTACTGTTTGTTTGTGACTCTGTATATTCTGTGTCAGCCTTGACTTCATCCAAATTCCACAATACAGGAGAACCCTCCTCAAATTCCATTCCAGGAACCTCAACATGCTTGAAAATGGTGTTCACCCATACGTACACACAAGATCCTTGGGCAATATTGTGACATGATGCATTATCATCTCGAACTTCCACAGTTCCAGTGCCAACTATCTCGTTGTTCCGAAGAAGACATACTTTATCTCCAGTATTATATACCTGCAAAATAATTGTGTTTTTATGATATCTGTTTATGCAATATTTGTAAGAAAATCTTAGTTAATAATATGCATGTGCAATAATATAATTTATAATAAAAATAATATCTCATGCTTATTAATATAACTGATGGGCGGGATTAATCCCGCCACAGACTCTACCCCTTCAGAGTGAGTCGGCGGGATTAATCCTGCCGCGCGACTCTACCCCATCGGAGAGAGTCGGCGGGATTAATCCCGCGCCGACTCTACCCCGTCAGAGAGAGGCGGCGGGATTAATCCGCCGGGCTCCCTCGACAAGGAAGTACCGGCGGGATTAATCCGCCGCGGACTCCCTCCGACGAGGAAGTAGCGGCGAGATTAATCCCGCCGCGGCTCCCTCCGACTGAAGTCGGCGGGATTAACCCCGCAATCTCCTCGACGAGAAGGGGCGGGATTAATCCCGCCCACAACACTGAGACGGAGAATAGGCGGCGGGATTAATCCCGCCCACAACTCTGACGACGGGGAATAAGCGGCGGGATTAATCCCGCCCACAACTCTCTCCGAAACTATGATTTCAAAGAGATTCGGGATGAATTCTGCCCACAAATATTTAAAACAGGGAAGTAGTGGCGAGATTAATCCCGCCACCCCTTCTCTGCCTCCTAAAATGGTTGGCGAATTAATCCCGCCGACAACTCTTCTAATAAATTCAAGTAAATCATTATCAGTTGAGAGAGTTATGCGGGATTAATCTCGCCGCTCTTTTTAAGAGCGGAGAAGCATTGCCCAAACTAATTCTGCCATAGCTATGAAAGAGATGGTGGCGGATTAATCCCGCCACCTCTTCAAAGAGGCGAAAAAAAATGGCCGGATTAATCCGCCGCCCGGCTAACCGAGAATACTAAGTTAAAAGTATATTTAAACGGGATAAATCCCTAACAGAATATATTGTAATCCTAATGCATTCCTAAATCCCTAAATTCTAAAATTTAAGAGAGAATGTAAGAGAGTGAATCTTTATAAATATATCTAAATTTGTTTATAATACTTACTTGTAAACAGCACTGAAGGCGCCGTGCTTTCCTATAAACAATAGCGCACCCAATTTATTGTCGCTCCTGAGCTGATCACTAAGAAGAAAAAGAGATTAATCCCGCCCACTCTTTCAGGAGGCATTGAAGGGGTGGCGAGATTAATCCCGCCGCACCTTCCATGTGAATATATATGTGTATTAGTATATATAAGTTGCATATCTCATTTTATTTACTTTTATCATCTTATCATAATATTTCGAGTAAAAGCTAGGAAACTATGTAAAACTGTCCAGAGCTCACATTTGTGGTGGTTCTAAAACGAAATGTTATCTTTCTTTTGCACTAGCACAAAGGTGAGCTTTGGACAGTTAATTCCGTCTACTTCTCTCTGTGTATTATTTTTGTATATTCGGGTTTATACAAGTGTGTGTGCGTTTTTATATGATTTGTATTCATAGTGTATTATTTTGCAGAAGGACGATTTAATTAAACAAGGAGATCGAGTCATTAGTATGGAGTCGTCGTCAAATTCTGGGTAAGAATTAAAATAAAATCTGTTATACTCGGATATGTGCTTGAACTAATCATTTTTGTATTCAGATGTGGAATTGAGGTGACATTAAAGACGAGAGCAGGAGAAGAGATGGGCAGGGGGATTCTGGAATCAACTTGGCCATATTTCAAACTAAACGGGAAGCGCATTGGAACAACCATGGTTGCTGTCAAACTAACCTCTGTCACATCGCATGGACAAGCAAAACAATGGAAAGTGGGTGTGCTAGTCAAGCATCCGAAAGCATGCTGTGAACCCAGATTGAACGATGCTCGACACATATGCCTTGTTCCATCCAATGTCACGTTCTCGGATCCAGAGGTCGCCAGTTACAACATTAATTTCGGGTGGTTTTGTCGACTTGTGGATAATGACGTTCACGTGTTCACTAATGATGTTGACCTTGGAGTTCTTCTTCAACTCAACGAAAGCCCATCTATGGAGGGGATCCATCTGGATGTCTACTTCGAAGATCTTCAGACTCATCGAGTAGGTGTATTGTCAGGAGATATTGCTTCACAATACAGAAAATCAGCAAGTGGAGCAATCGTCCCTCTTCACATTGAAGAAGAACACAGCGACATCATAAAGGAGATTGAGAGGGTGGCTTGGTCTCAGGTTCTTTACAGATCACGTTCAATTTGCTTAGCAAATTTCGGGAGCTGGAAGAGTGTGGAGAACATTAGAACAGCATCAATCGGGGATCACACATGTTGATTCGGATCGTAGAAGAAAATCATTAGTCGTTTTGTCAGCTGCACCTGTGGCGTCCCATGCTGCAATAAGCCACAAGGAAATGATGTTGGATGATAGGATTTACCAGTGTAGGGTTAAGTATTGCAGCGTCAACCCAAACTTCAATTACAGGCCACTCAATCAGGAACGTGTAGCTGAGCTCATGGAGAAGATGAAGGACGACAATTCTTACACCGTTCCACATAATGCTGTTTTGTGCGCATACTACGAAAGACAAAAGGCGCTGACAAAGTGTGGATCACAACACCGGAACAAATGAGGAAGGTTCAGACGGAGAATAGAAAATCAGTTAAGTACTACATCATTAGTGGCCAGCACACAATAACGGCAGCCCAACGACTTCTCGACGAACACAACAAAGGAACGATGGCAACAAAACTTTCCGAGCATACCCGTGAGAAGCTGACGAAAAGATCGGCGTTTTTAGCGAAGCCGAATCTCACAATCGAGCAGTACCATAAGTTATCGGCGGAATGGGACGCTGCAGACACCAACCACTACAACAGCAAAATATGGGAGAAGTTCAAACACACGCGAGCCGTGTGGGAATCTCTTCAGCGACCACAAAGAGCTACCGCAGGGAATACACAATCTGCGGATACCGGGTAAGCAAATTGTTTGGGCGGGATTTATCTCGCCGGTATATTAATCTGTCTTTTTCTCAGAGAGTTGAAGAAATTGTAGCAGTTGATTTTGCCCAGGTGGGCGGGAAGGAAACATCCTTTTGATGATGTTGATTTCTTGTCCCGAGGATAGGATCTTTGCGAAATGGTTGGGGATTATGGAATCCTTTGCAAAAGGAACACTGAAGAAGAAGCAGACAAGTGAAGTGGAGCCCTCAGAGAAGTCTGCAAAGAAACCCAGTAAGACGCCGAAGCTAAGTCTGTTCAATCTATAAAGGATGTAGACAACGATTTCAAGCTCACATGGTTGAAGCCTTTAAATGGAACAACGATGGAGGAGATGGAAGTCTTGGCTGATTTGGTGATTGATGGCAAATTACAGATTAACAACAGCAGCCCCACCTCTCCTTTTCATCTCAAGGCAATGGAGTTGAAGACGGTCAGGCACTTCAAGAGTGTTGGGAATACACTGCCACAAACTGGGTTGGATCGGCTTCAACATACGAAGAGGTCAGCAAATATTTGCATGTGACAAATGATATGCTTGTCGAATGGGTGAATCAATCGGAAGATCTGGGCAAGAATCTATTGCACGCCAACGCCAAAAAGGAGAACATTGCGATGACGCCTTCTCTTATGGCAGTCCTTCAGCAGCGGAGAACCGAGTTGAACCTTATAAAGGAGGATGCTACGAATCACGACAAGCCCTACAGATGTTTGTTGTTGATTCGGAGACTTTATGGGGTACATCACTGCTTGTAGGAAACCGTTTCAATTGTTCGTGATGGATCGGCGGGTGTCAAAAAATCCTTCGACAGACAGGACACTAGAGGATTTGGTGGAGAAACTTAGCCGTGCAAGCATGTACAAAAAGGTATTTATTATTGAATTCATACTTGCACTCTTGACTGATACTACGTTTTCAGGTATTTATTTCTTGATTCTTGCTCATGTCACCGATACCTTTGCCTTCTCCTTTGCCAAGAGGAATAAACATCGTTGGACAGGATTTTATATGAATGATGCTGATCCGAAGTGCATTGATTCGTTGTTCACTTGGTTGTTAGGAATGCGCCAAACAGTTTCAAACTTCCAAATGACTGGCCAGGCATCTGTTTGCACTCCAACGGCCCTGAACCTCCATCCGATACACCGATAGGTAGAGTGACGTATTCGGCAATGTACGTTATCCAAACATCACAAGTCAAGCGGCACGGAGCATCGTCAACTTGATCAGGGGTCCTCACAGTGATGCGTGGGTTTTTGACTACTGCACTAGGGGGTCCGTCTTGAAGGAGTGTTACCTTCGGCATACATGTGTATTTGCCGTTGAAAAGGATAAGACCATGGTTGAGGACCTGAACAAGTGGATAGATAGGTTCTCAACTGAGTACCCCAACGAATCCATAAAGGAGTATTTGAGAAAGTTCCCTCCAGATAAGTGCGATAGCTCTGAAGACGAATCTGGTTCAATGTCGGAGTCTGAGGACGAACTTCAATCAGATATTAGACCGGAAGTTATCTCGAGGAGTACAGAACATTCGCACACTCCATTACCCATGGAAACATCAATAGAAGATGCAGAAGATCTTGAACCATCTCACAAGCGGCTTAGACCTTCTTCGCCTCACTCAGAAGGTAATAGCGAAGAAGAATTGTTAATGAATTGTTAGAGTGACGAATAGTTGTAAATGAGTGTAACATAAGGCATTTTTGTATATTTCTTTATATTTGTACAGAAAATAAATTCTCAAGGATTAATGAAGCTTTTAGTTCAAACATGGGTCACACATTAACAAGGTAAATAATATACCTTGATAATTTTAAGGTCAGCTAATTATCATTTTGCAGATGTAATGAAACAATTGAGAACATGGATTTTCAGCATTGGCATGAGGTAAGAGAGGGGTTTGGCGACAATTTCTTGTGCCACATGTCAGAATGACAGAGTTCATGCAGGAAATGGATAATAATGCAGCTCAAAACATCGTTACCATGGGGGCCACTTCATCATCATTTTTATTGGCTTCAGTTCCGAAATCAATTTCTTCAGCGCATGCAATATCTGAATCTTGTAAGGATGATGTACAATTAAATGATGAAGGGATAGGCAACGAGATAGTGGCAACGGATAAATGTGAAAGGGAGCAAACAAGTGATTTGCAAAGTATTCAAGAGGCAACGCTATCTCATGTTACTCATGGCCATATTGTGTTGTTGGATGTCAATGGTGTTCTGCTTCATCGACAAAGGCCCGAGGATAGGAAAAAAGAAATCAAACAAGGAGATTTCATTCCTTGTCATGGTAAATTTCGATATGATATTATTTTTCGTCCAGGGTTGGATCGTCTCTTTCAAAAGCTTAAGGAGATGGGTGCGCTTGTGGGGATTTGGTCATGCATGCAGATTCATAACTTAACACCGCTGTTGAATTTGCTTAAGAAACATTGTAGTGTTGCAGAAGAGGTGATTCGTAAAGATTGGATTTTTGACCAGCGAATATGTTATAAACCTCTCGAATTTCACAATATAAGAAAGGAAAGCAAGCCATACTTCTTCAAGAATGAAAGAATAATTGGGACTCATGGGGAGATCAGTCGCTTAAGGATAATGAAGAATGCACATATCTTAGTAGTAGACGACTCTCCTCAGAAGGCTATGCTCAACCAAAACATTGCTTGTATTCATCCAATCACTTTCGATCCATATTCTGATACCGATATCATGGATGAGCTAGTGAACTACTTGGATACGTGCCTCAGAAAGAACTCGAAAATTTTTGTGAGCAGTATCCACCGTATCATACATTTCCTGAAGCTTTTCTTTCTCGTGATATTGAATTTTATAAAATGAAGGATAGCAACCGGGCGCTTTATAATATTATTCTTAAGGAACGTCAGTTTTTAGATGAGCCTTTATGCAGACCTTCTCTTATCACATCTTATGTATTAACAAGGATGGCAACTCCCAATTGCATTCGTGAGAGTGTTAAGTGGTGGCAACAACATCAAGATATTGACCAAAATGATTTGATTAATCCGGAGAGTGATGATTTAGACAAAATGAGAGATTTCTTTGTATGATAGGAAGAAAGTATTTATAAAAAATTAACATGTTGATAAGAAAATGATTTCATTTGTAATTATGTTTGATAGTATTTCTTCATTATTGTAAACTATTTTTAGAATAATATGAATATTCTAAGATATTTTAGGAATATTCCTTACTAAGTAAGGTTATTGAAGGATTAATTAATTAATTAATTAATATTTAAGGCTTAATTACATATTAATTAAATGATTAATTAATAATTAAAACTTAAGTATTAATTAGTAATTTATTTTATATTCCCATTTTCACGTATCATGCCCACTTTAGTTACAACATGCATATGCCACGATTGACTGTTGCAAGAAGAAGTGTTGTCAGATGGCGGACCGGAATGAAATTACCCAATATAGACATGTCTTCCTATGCTCACTTAAAAGCAAAGGCATGAGTTTGTTATACTGCACTAACTGGGTGTATTGATGGAATGGCCTTGGACACAGGTTATCAAAGTACATCTATGGTATTTAATAAGGTGGCCATCTACTTCAAAGCTTGATACATTATATATGGGATCCCAAAGACCACGTTCTACTGTCGGAGGGAAGTGGCTAGATGGAGCGCAAACCTTAGTACATGGGAACACTTGCCTTGTCAAAACCCGTTTTCACATTATGGCAGCCATAAAGATACTCAAGGCTTTTGTGGAAGCAAATGCAAATAGGATGCCTCACAAATGCTAAACCACAAATGCAGGGGTCAGGAAAAATCTCAAGGTTTGCATTGTACCTTCAACAACATATGGAATACTCATTTAAGGATGTGGAGATTGCAAAACACTCTAGCTTTTTTAAGTGTGACACTTGTACATCATTGAAGGCTGCAGAGGCTTGTGCAAAAACCTTGGTGGAGATCATTGCCATTCAAAAGAAAGATGGAGACCCACATGATTGCACAACAAACTTGCCAGTCTCAATACTATGCACATCGCATGCTTTCTGTTCACGCCCATTAAAATACTTGTGCTTGATCCATGACAAGATGGATCATTCAAAGACTAGCATCATAGCTCGTTGCCAACCACCAAAGTGCCTTGGAAATGTCATGAAACTTTTGATTTTATTGACAGGTGTGCTAACACATGGACACGGTTGTGAGTCATATGGACACTTTTTACTTTCACATTGGTCTAGTGACTCCAATTTCATTATTGGGTTGTTGGCCATGTGTTTCAAAAACCTTTAAGACCCACTCACAAACAAGTCCTATTAATAATCTCAAAGTGAAGAAACAAAACCTTCAACCTTTACATAATGCTCTCATGAACACGTCTACACTTGAGGCTACTTGGGAATATGAGAGGCATTGTCAGCAGCCTGCACAAAACACAGATGGGCCTGTTGAGAGTTCAGGTTCAGTGGAGGGATTTAGCTCAAATAGTGTACATGTGTCCTCAACATCAAATAAGCTTCCTCGTCATTTGCTTTTACAGATGGATAATTGTGCAGGCGAGAACAAAAATAGGTAAATCATTTTACTTAAGGGTTTCTCAAGCTCATACTTACTTTTATTTTCTAGATATGTGCTAGCATACTTGTCAATGCTTGTTACTAAAAGTGTGTTTGAGACAATCACGCTCAGTTTTCTTATGGTTGGTCACACTCATGAAGATATTGATGCGTTCTTCAGCAAGGTCTCCAATTCTACAAAAAGGACAAGTGCACTTACCTTACTGCATATGATGAATCTTTTTGAAAACTGCATCTCCAAAAAAAGTTGTGCTTTGCTTGTGACTGAGGTGCCAGACTTCAAAAAATTTCTTAAAGAGTATATAAAAGAGGGGATGGGTCAAATTATCGACACACCTGAAATAATCACAAAAAATAATATTATTAAGGTTGCATGGTTCAAATCACAAAAAGGCGACATGAGAAGGAGAGCGAAAGATATAATGGATGCCTAGAGAAAACATGGTCTCTCAATCAAAAAGACCCAGCATGTTTTATAAATGTTAAATCCATTCGATATGGGTGGATGTCAAGAAGCGTTGATAAAGTCACGATTAACAAAACTACAAGGGAATGTATGTTTTCTGAAGCTTAAAACAATTATAAAATTATAAAATATCATATATTTAATAATCATAATTATTATAAACTCTTTAATAATAGTACCAAATTGTTTACTTAACTATATAAATTTAAAAAACGATATGGAAGATTGACTATATTATTATAGGATTTTTATTATAATATATTATTACTAGTACAAATTTTTAATTAATAATGCTATATTTAAATATTAATATTTTAATAACAACATCAATATTTATATAATGTACCTCTTATGCTCTTCCTTAATTGTTATATTAGGCAATATATTATATAATTTAATACTTTCTACTTTTATAATGTTATTAATTTTTGTTCAATGAATGTTATAATTTATTAAAGGGTCGAATACAAATAGATTATTTTAAAGAATATTCTATTTTTAAATATATATTCTAAAAATATTCCTTTAATATTAGAAAATGCTAATTAAATAGCTAAAATTGCTAATTATTAGGAAATGGGACTATAGCCATGCTCATTTTAGTTACAACTTGCATCATTTATATTTACACACACTCTACGCTAGAACTTAAATATGTTTAGTGTTTAGAGTAAATTTATATTAAATAATTAGAAAAATGTGCATGGATTTAGTTTTATATTAGTATAAAAATTTTATACTATATATATTATGTTCAGTGATTGCTTTCAAATGTGTTTTAATATCATTATGTCATTTTGATTGGATATTGTATGAAAGACTGCAATGAACCACACTTCAAGTTTGTTCATGTATGTTGTTTTTTTCCTGTATTGTGTTAACATTGAAAATTTTGCAGAAAAACATTACCGATGAAGATTTTGACCTAGGAAACGTTGAGTATATCAAGTTCGGTGCATCAGATTTAAAGAATTGCGTTTGTATATCTACAAATAACATCTTTGATCGGGTGAGACATTTCAAACTTAGACACATGAAAAAGCAGATTGGTGTGGACTTTTGTTTAGCTCTAACTTGCATGTTGAGGAGTGGCAGTTTTTATCCTGCAACAATCTGGGTTACACCTTATCAAGGAAGAGGAATGGATTTAGATAGAGCAGAAGCAGTTTGGAGAATAATGGATGATCCTTTAAGCACAACTGAAACTGACGTAAGAAAGATCTTCTTTATTAATACTTCTATAAAGAGGTACTTTGATTTCAAAGAGATAGAAGATCAAGAGTTTGAGAGAGAAAAGATACAAGTGTCTACCAAAAAGCCTGAGCTTGGAAAAGAGTTTATTTCACTTTATAGCTCTTCTACATCAATCAATTCAACATCTATATCGAAACATGAAGTTGATGAAGCTAGACCGTTAAATACAGGTCAAACATAAAGTAAGTAAAAACATTTCTATTTAATTTCATAATTTTCTAAAACTCAAATTGAACTAATCCATAATTTTTTTTTAGTTCAACCGGTTGGATGACATGTTATTAATTTTTAAAGTCTGAAGAAGCCAAATATTCACTAAACTGTATATTTGGCTTATTTAAACTTTAA
Organism: Selaginella tamariscina; assembly: GCA_003024785.1. Lineage (NCBI taxonomy): Eukaryota > Viridiplantae > Streptophyta > Lycopodiopsida > Selaginellales > Selaginellaceae > Selaginella > Selaginella tamariscina. Next base: position 23,659 of record PUQB01000768.1, on the reverse strand, counting down.
AAATTAATAACTTATCATCTAATCGGTAAAATTAAAAAAAAAAATATATGGATTAGTTTGACTTGAGTTTTAGAAAATTATAGAACCAAACATAAATGTTTTTAATTATTTTGTGTTTAACCTATATTCGACGATTCAGCTTCATTAACTTCATAACTTCATTAACTCTTGAATTTAAGGGCTATGGCATGATAGCCCACATCGGGAAAGGCAGTGTCACACGGAGATGTGACACTGGGCTAAACGTCACATGGTGCAATGCCTGAGGCACGCCCTTTGGGGTTATGTCATGGGCTTGTTGCCAAAGGGTTGGATACTTTAACAAACAGACATGCTTGTGCTTCCACTAGGGTGCTAAGCCTTGGGCATCCGCTCAAGGGAGGTTAGGTCTCATAACTAGGTGTGCTTTGGCACACTTGGCTAGGGAGTGTTCTCCTTGAAATTCAAGGGTTGAACAACCTAAACATGTTAGCATGAGCCCTTTCGTGAGGCACTCGCAAGGTCATGTGCTTAGGGTTATCCCAAACCTAGCCTTAGGAAGTTTGCTTAGTAGATCACTCATGTCCTCACTAAGTACTAGCCCTAGGTCTAGGGTATAACTTGGCCACTCAAACCCTTAGGGGTTAGTCATGGTACAGGGTACCCCTTGTCGCCCTACTCCCGGATGAGGGTGATTCCTCAAGGGGTAAGTGACAATGCCTTAGCTATGTCCAGGGGTATGTGTGGAACACACGTCATCTTGATGGGGGTTAGGGCATGAGCCTATCTAGGTCTTCTAGGGCAAGACCCTAAGTCAACTAGGGTTATCCCTCAAGGGTTTTGGGGGTAGACACTCTAGGGAGACTTAGGCTAAACCCTAAGTCAACTAGGGTTATCCCTCAAGGGTTCTGGGGGCATACATTCTAGGGAGACTTAGGCTAAACCCTAAGTCTCCTGTCCACTTGGCATTAGAGTCTAACTCTAGGGGTCGTTGAGGTTGTTCTGGGAAACTTAGCGTTGCTCACACCAAGGTGATGATGCCAAATGGCCACCTAGCAGCCACGTGTTGCCACGTATTGGCCCTTTGGGTTAAAACTCTAACAATTGGTATCGGAGCCTATTCTCTGCGGTCAGTAGGACTACTTAAAGTGTAATGTATTTTAGGGTTTAGTTAGTTTTAAATTCTTGAAGTACTTTATCACTTTCAGCTAATGTCTGAATGCGTGGAGAGTTGGTCTTGAGATCTATAACTCTTCAAAGTACACCTACTTCATAAATGGGTGTGGGTTATGGACTTAGAAGGTAACACTTGGAAGTCAGCTTCCAAATTATATGCCATGTTATTTTACCTTATGGTTGTCTAGGTTACTTTACCATTTACTTCCACAAGACAAGGCATGTTAGTTTCTTCTAGCTTACAAACTAAGTCTTGTGAGATGAGCCTTGTGATATCCTATTCTACATTATTGAAAATTTTCTTTTTCTTTAAGGTGTTTGAATTTGGGATAACACATGATTTGAGAACGTGACTATGTCCATTGAGTTTTGGCTTAGGTCAAGATTCAATATCGTTTCCAGCAATAGTGTTCAAACGGGGAAAGACTTATGTTCAGAAGTGCATCTTTGACTTCGGGAGAAGGGCATATTCAAACATAAGAATGAACACTACATTTTGACATAAAGTGTAAAATAAGCCCTTATTATAGTGCATGTTTCCGAGAGTGTAACTCTAGAAGCAGACTATGGTGATGAACTTATAATACAACGGAATGTCAAATTAACATATGATGAATATGTTAAGCAGTTGGTTCGAAGATCTAATGTAATCAAAGTATTGTTCGATGGACGTAATACTTTGATGACGCTAGCTGCAAGTAACATTAGGTGAAATAGTTTACTAAGTTCAAGTCGTCTGATTTGAACAAAGTACAACTTGAAACCTTAGTTGGTTATAGGCGCGCACTTTGTATTCAAATTAGCTAACTCAACTAACTTGATTATGAAGTTATCTCATGTGGGATCTTAAGAATGGGATAGAATATATTTTGGTAGTAGGCGGAATTAATGTTGCATCTCTATCAATGCAACTTTTGGGATAGATGGCATGATCTATCAAAAAGAGTAATGTTGGAAACATACGTTTACATTTTCAGTTTACTGAGTAATAAGGACATGTATGGTGAAGGCGTTCGGCGCACACTTATACATTTTCATTGTTAACTCTTTAATCTTGAAATCTGTAACGTTATTTGCAATGTGGAGATAAGCTCTTGAACAAGGGTGATTCCTTGGTTAAGAAGAGCATGATTTGGGATTCTCTACTCTGCTTATTGACTAAGTAAGGAAACTTGCTAAGTTTAATAAGTTATGTGTGGTGGTGTCAAATGAGTCGGAAGTTAGTCCGGTATACATTTTGGAGGTTTGAGTGCATGTACCTCCTCAGAGAGTCGATGTTCGATGAAACCTAGAAGTTAATATTGATTTTCAATATTAATTTCATTTTATAGTCAAATACGGTTATTCAAAAGACAGTTTTTGACTCTGCATCATGGTCGCAAATGAGGGCACTTAAAGAACAAATAAAGTATGTATCTTCAATCTTTCAGAATATTAAAAAATAGAACTATTCTTAACTCAAGGTTTGATGCACGTTGTAACTAAAATGGGCATGATACATGAAAATGGGAATATAAAATAAATTGCTAATTAATACTTAAGTTTTAATTATTAATTAATTTTTTATATATAATTAAGTCTTAAATATTAATTAATTAACAAATTAATCCTTCATTAACCTTACTTAGTAAGGAATATTTCCTAAAAATATCTGAAAATATTCGTATTATTCTCTATTGTAAAAATATTTTACAATAATAAAAAATACTTTCAAACATAATTACAAATGAAATCATTTCCTTATCAACCTATTAATCTTTTTGTAATTACTTTCGCCTTAACCATATAGAGAAATCTCCTCATTTTGTTTAAGTCATCACTCTTCGGATTAATCAAATCATTTTGGTTAATATCTTTATGTTGTTGCCACCACCTAACACTCTCACGAATGCAGTTAGGAGTTGCCATCCTTGTTAATACATAAGCTGTGATAAGAAAAGGAGTGCATAAAGGCTTATCTAAACAATGACGTTCCTTAATAATAATATTGTTGAGCGCCTGGTTGCTCTGCTTTAATTTATAAAATTCAAAATCACTAGAAATAAAAGCGTTAGGGTATGTTTTATATAGTGGATATTGTTCACAAAAAGTTTTCAAGATTCTTCTTTCTGAGGCATGTATCCAAATTCATCCATGGTATTAATATCAGAATATGGGTCAAAAGTGATTGGATGGATACAAGTAATGTTTTGGTTAAGCATAGCCTTTTGAGGAAAGTACAAATATAAACAAAATATACAAAAATGCCTTATTTTCACTCATTTAATTATTTATCACTCTATCAACACATTATTAATGCTTCTTCGCTGTTACCTTTTGAGTGAGGTGAAAAATGTCTTAACGCTTGGAAGATAATTCAAAATTTTTCATTTCTTATATTGATGTTTCCATGGTAAATAGAGTAAGTGAATGTTATGTACTCCTTGAGATAACTTCTAGTGTAATATCTGGTTCAAGATCGTTCTCAGACTCCAACATTGAACCCAAATTCTCTTTAGAGCTATTGACTTCTCAGGAGGGAACTTTTCAAATACTTCTGTATGGGTTTGTTAGGATAGTCAGTTAAGAACCTTTCTATCTACTTGTTCAAATCCTCGACCATGGTCTTATCCTTTTCAACGGTAAACACACATGTATCCCGAAGGTAACACTCCAAGACGGATCCGCTAGTCCAGTAGTAAAAAACCCATGCATTATTGTGCGGACCCCTGATCAATTTGACAATGCTCCATGCAGCTTGACTTGTAATGTTTGAATAACATACATTGTTGAATACGTCCCTCTGATGATGGTTCAGGCTTGTTGGAGTGAAAAAAATGCCTGGCCAATCATTTAAAAGTTTGAAATTATTTAGTGTATTCTTAATAACCAAGCGAACAACCGTATCAATACATATGAAATCAGCATCATTGGGTGGTGGGATTAATCCCGCCACCACTTTCAAGTATGTGTTTGTGTGACAAATAAAGAAATATAAAAACTTATAAAATATATATAAACATGTATATATACATACAATTGTGTGTGTGAGAGAGAGAGATAAAGAAATTACATATATATAAATACACACATACATATACATTCAAGAGAGAGATAAAGTAATTATATATATATACACAGGTACATACACATATAGTTTGTGTGTGTGTAAGAAATAAATAAATAAATTATATTATACAGATACACACACACATATATATGTGTATATACATGTGTGTGTGTGTCTATGCGAGAGATACATAAATAAATTAAATTATACATATCGTATACATACACACACATGTATATGTATATGTATATACATGAGTGTGTGTGTGTGTGCGAGAGATAAATAAGTATATTATATTATACATATAACACATATATATTGTATATGTATATATATAAGAGTGTGGCGGGATTAATTCTGCCACCATTTCAAGCATGTGTGTGTGATAAATAAAGAAATATAAAAACTTATAAAATACATATAAACATGTATATATACAATTGTGTGTGTGTGAGAGAGATAAAGAAATTACATATATATAAATACACAAACATATACATTCAAGAGAGAGATAAAGTAATTATATATATATACAAATACACAGGTACATACACATATAGTTTGTGTGTGTGTAAGAAATAAATAAATAAATTATATTATACAGACACACACACACACATATATATGTATATACATGAGTGGTGTGTGTGTGCGAGAGATAAATAAGTATATTATATTATACATATAAACACATATATATTTGTATATGTATATATATAAGAGTGTGGCGGGATTTAATTCCGCCACCATTTCAAGCATGTGTGTGTGATAAATAAAGAAATATAAAAACCTTATAAAATACATATAAACATGTATAATAACAATTGTGTGTGTGTGAGAGAGATAAAGAAATTACATATATATTAAATAAAACATATACATTCAAGAGAGAGATAAAGTAATTATATATATATACAAATACACAGGTACATACACATTAGTTTGTGTGTGTGTAAGAAATAAATAAATAAATTATATTATACAGACACACACACACACATATATATGTATATACATGTGTGTGTGTGTGTCTGTGCGAGAGATACATAAATAAAATTAAATTATACATATAATATACATACACACACACATATATATATATATATGTATATACATGAGTGTGTGTGTGCGAGAGATAAATAATATATTATTATACAAATAAACACACATATATATTGTATATGTATATATATAAGAGTGTGGCGGATTAATCCCGCCACCATTTCAAGTATGTGTATGTGTGATAAATAAAAAACTTATAAAATACATATAAACATGTATATATACATACCAATTGTGTGTGTGAGAGAGATAAAGAAATTACATATATACAAATACACACGTACATATACATTTAAAAGAGAGTAAAGTAATTATATATATATATACAAATACATAGGTACATACACATATAGTTTGTGTGTGTAAGAAATAAATAAAATAAATTATATTATACAGATACACACACAATATATATGTATATACATGTGTGTGTGTGTGTCTGTGCAAGAGATACATAAATAAATTAAATTATACAGATAGTATACATATACACACAAATATATATGTATATGTATATATACGAGTGTGTGTGTGCGAGATATATATATAATATATATATATATATTATACAAATAAACACATATATATTTGTATATGTATATATATAAGAGTGTGGCGGGATTAATCCCGCCACCTTTCTAGGAGACCTTGAAATGGTGGCGGGATTAATCCCGCCACTCCTTTTAAGGCTTTTAAAAAGGTAGCGGGATTAATCCCACCACCATTTCAAGCATGTGTGTGTGATAAATAAAAAACTTATAAAATACATATAAACATGTATATATACATACAATTGTGTGTGTGAGAGAGAAATAAAGAAATTATATATATACAAATACACACATACATATACATTTAAAAGAGAGTAAAGTAATTATATATATATACAAATACACAGGTACATACACATATAGTTTGTGTGTGTGTGTAAGAAATAAATAAATAAATTATATTATACAGATACACACACACACACACACACACACACACACACACACACACACACATATATATATATATATAATATATATTATACATGTGTGTGTGTGTCTGTGCGAGAGATACATAAATAAATTAAATTATACAGATAGTATACATACACACACAAATATATATGTATATGTATATACATGAGTGTGTGTGTGCGAAATATATATATATATTATTATACAAATAAACACATATATATTTGTATATGTATATCTATAAGAGTGTGGCGAGATTAATCCCGCCACCAGAAGGGTGGCCAAATTAATCCAGCCACTCCTTTTAGGGCTTCTAGAAAGGTGGCGGGATTAATCCCGCCACTTTTTTAGAAGACCTTGAAATGGTGGCGGGATTAATCCCGCCACCAGAAGGGTGGCCAAATTTAATCCGGCCACTCCTTTTAGGGCTCTTAAAAATGTGGCAGGATTAATCCGCCACAAAAGGGTGGCCGGATTAATCCGGCCACTCCTTTTAGGGCTTTTAAAAATGGTGGCGGGATTAATCCCGCCACCAAAAGGGTGGCCGGATTAATCCGGCCACTCCTTTAGGGCTCTTAGAAATGGTGGCGGGATTAATCCGGCCACTCCTTTTAGGGCTCCTAGAAAGGTGGCAGCCACCATTTTAAGCATGTGTGTGTGATAAATTAAAAATATAAAAAATTTATAAATACATATAAAACATGTATATATACATACAATTGTGTGTGTGAGAGAAATAAAGAAATTACATATATACAAATACACACTACATATACATTCAAGAGAGAGATAAAGTAATTATTATATATATACAAATACAGGAACATACAATATAGTACCACGCTTTTTAGCTTTTTTGTGAGAATATGTGGTGCTGCCGCTCTCAAATCTTTCGCTCTCTCTCTCCTCCGCCGCCTTGAAACCCTAAGAATATACCCTAAACCCTAAAATCAGTAATATATATATTAACCCTAAATGAATATTCTTTCATTATATTATCAATAAGTTTATTGTGTGTGTGTGTAGGTGTGTGGGTGTATCACACAAGGGTTTAACATATGTGTGTCTGTGAGTGTGTTAAGTTTTCACGTATCATTTAAAATATATTCATTGTGTGTATATTACTATTATTTTCACTTTATTTCAATGTTTCTTTTGTACACATATATAGACACAATAAAAAAATTTTACATATACATGCACATGCATTAAAAGCACCCATAGAAACACATATGCACACACATACACATGCCGATGAGTGGATCATAATATAAATAATGTTAGGGGTTAGCATCTAGATTTGTGTTTAAGGTTTATGGTTTAAAACCCAAACCAAGCATTTATTGTTACCCACACTCTACAATGGGGCTTACATATACATACACGAAATATTTATAGACTCACACGTGTTAAAACATCCAATTTGTGGCTTAGTGTTTAGGGTTTAAACTCTAAACCAGGTTGAGTGTATAAATTTATGTTTAAGGTTAAAAGTAAATGTATATTAAATTTTGTTAAATATGCATAGATTTACTATTATTTTCACTTTATTCAATGTTTCTTTTGTACACATATATAGACACAATAAAAAAAATTTACATATACATGCACACGCATTAAAAGCACCCATAGAAACACATATGCACACACATACACATGCCGATGAGTGGATCATAATATAAATAATGTTAGGGGTCTAGCATCTAGATTTGTGTTTAAGGTTTATGGTTTAAACCCAAACCAAGCATTTATTGTTACACACTCTACAATGGGGCTTACATATACAACACAAAATATTTATAGACTCAACACACGTGTTAAAAACATCCAATTGTGGGGCTTAGTGTTTAGGGTTTAAACTCTAAACCAGGTTGAGTGTATAAATTTATGTTTAAGGTTAAAAGTAAATGTATATTAAATATTTATTAAAATATGTATAATTTATTATTATTTTCACTTTATTTCAATGTTTCTTATGTACACATATATAGACACAATAAAAAATTTACATATACATGCACACGCATTAAAAGCATCCATATAGAAACACATATGCACACACCGATGAGTGGATCACAATATAAATAATTTAGGGGTCTAGCATCTAGATTTGTGTTTAAGGTTTACAGTTTAAACCCAAACTAAGCATTTATCGTTACACACACTCTACAATGGGGATTACATATACACACACGAAATATTTATATACTTAACACATGTGTTAAAAACATCCAATTGTGGGGCTTAGTGGTTTAGGGTTTAAACTCTAAACCAAGTTGAGTATATAAATTTATGTTTAAGGTTAAAAGTAAATGTATATTAAATATTTGTTAAAATGTGCATGGATTTAATTTCTATGTCTTAAAGATTATGTAATATACATTACATATCTTATGTGCTATAATTGCTTTAAAAATATGTTTTAATAAACCTATGTCATTTAAATTACAATAAGGTAAAATTCAAATATATGTATATCATTTTAATGTATGAGCAAATTATAATTTGCATTTTTAAAATTAATTTTTTAAACTAATTTATAAATCACTAGAATGATTTGTGATATTAATAACTACTTGACTATAAATAATTCTTTTTATAAGAATAATAGACTTTTTATATAGATATTAAAAATAATGATATGTGACGGTGATCATATGTTAATATTGATAGTGTTTACACAATTTTAATATTAGCTTTATATTATTTTACCATCTATGTGGCATACTGAGATAAATGATTGATTTGGAATAATCATATTGGGTCACCATGCCCAGCTCAAGAGATTTGTTGCTTCTTTATCGAAAACATTATGTTAAACGCATGTATGATCCATATGTACTGTGTGTATTGTATGTAACACATTCACACATGTAATATGTATGTATGTCTGTGTGTACATGTGTGTATGTATAGATGTGTACTAATGTATGTAATGTGTGTAAAATTAATTTTTCAACACTCTCTCTCTCTCACACACACACACCATGCATGATCCATATGTACTGACGTGACACATTCACATATGTACTATGTGTGTATGTATGTATTATGTATACGTGAAAACTTAATACACTCACAGACACACATATGTTAAACCCTTGCATGATCTATATTATTTGTGTGTATGTGATACACCCACACACCTACACACACAAACACAATAAACTTATTGATAATATAATGAAAGAATATTCGTTTAGGGTTAATATATATATTATTGATTCTAGGGTTTAGGGTATATTCTTAGGGTTTCAAGGCGGCGGAGGAGAGAGGCGGCGAAAGATTTGAGAGCGGTGGCATCACATATTCATAAATCCACTCTCACAAGAAGGCTAAAAGGCACGGCGATGCAAATAGGGTTTAAATGCGGCGGTGCAGCAAGGTTAAATCTCTCTCACACGCACACTTCTGTATATACATATACATATATATGTATGTGTATCTGTATTATTTAATTTATTTATCTATCTCTTGCACACACACACACACACACACACATGTATATCATATACATATATATGTGTGTATATGTATATTATAATTTATTTATCTATCTCTCACACACACGTGTATATACATATACATATAAATATTGTGTGTGTATTGTATATTATATTTTATTTATCTATCTCTCACACATACACAAACACATGTGATTGTATCTGTATAATTTATTATTTATTTATCTCTCACACACACATGCACACACCTGTATGTACATATACATATGTGTGTGTGTGTGTCTATATACTATATTTTATTTATCCATCTCTCGCACACACATACACTCCTGTATATACATAAACATATATATGTGTGTGTATCTGTAAAATTTAATTTATTTATCTATCTCTCACACACGCACACTCTTATATATACATATACAAATATATATGTGTGTTTATCTGTATTATATATATATATATATATATATATATATATATATATATATATCTCACACACACACTCCTGTATATACATATACATATATATTTGTGTGTGTGTATACTATCTGTATAATTTAATTTATTTATGTATCTCTCGCACAGACACACACACACACACATGTATATACATATATATATGTGTGTGTGTATTTGTATAATATAATTTATTTATTTATTTCTTACACACACACAAACTATATGTGTATGTACCTGTGTATTTGTTATATATATATAATTACTTTATCTCTCTCTTGAATGTATATGTATGTGTGTATTGTATATGTAACTTCTTTATCTCTTTCTCACACACACACAATTGTATGTATATATCATGTTTATATGTATTTTATAAATTTTTTATATTTTTTTATTTATCACACACACATGCTTGAATGGTGGCCGCCACCTTTCTAGAAGCCCTAAAAGGAGTGGTGGGATTAATCCGCCACCATTTCTAAGAGCCCTAAAAGGAGTGGTCGGATTAATCCGGTCACCCTTATGGTGGCGGGATTAATCCCGCCACCATTTTAGGCTTCCTAAAAACGTGCGGGATTAATCCCGTCACACTCTTATATATATATACATATACAAATATATATGTGTGTTTATCTATATATATATATATATATATATATATATATATATATATATATATATATATATTTCGCACACACACACATGTTATACATATATATATGTGTGTGTATGTATAATATAATTTATTTATTTATTTCCTACACACACACACACAAACTATATGTGTATGTGTACATGTGTATTTGTATATAATATAATTACTTTATATCTCTCTTGAATGTATATGTATGTGTGTATTTGTATATATGTAACTTCTTTATCTCTTTCTTACACACACAATTGTATGTATATATATACATTTTATATGTATTTTATAAGTTTTTTATATTTTTTTTTTTTATCACACACCACATGCTTGAAATGGTGGCCGCCACCTTTCTAGAAGCCCTAAAAGGAGTGGTCGGATTAATCCGGTCACCCTTATGGTGGCGGGATTAATCCGCCACCATTTTAGGCTTCCTAAATAAACGTGGCGGGATTAATCCCGTCACACTCTTATATATATATACATATACAAATATATATGTGTGTTTATCTATATAATATATATATATATATATATTTCGCACACACACACATGTATATACATATATATGTGTGTGTGTATGTATAATATAATTTATTTATTTATTTCCTACACACACCACACAAACTATATGTGTATGTACCTGTGTATTTGTATATATATATAATTACTTTATATCTCTCTTGAATGTATATGTATGTGTGTATTTGTATATATGTAACTTCTTTATCTCTTCTTACACACACAATTGTATGTATATATATACATGTTTATATGTATTTTATAAGTTTTTATATATTTTTTATTTATCACACACACATGCTTGAAATGGTGGCCGCCACCTTTCTAGAAGCCCTAAAAGGAGTGGTGGGATTAATCCCGCCACCATTTCTAAGAGCCCTAAAATGGTGGCGGGATTAATCCCGCCACTCCTTTTAGGCCTTCTAGAAAGGTGGCCGGATTAATCCCACCACACTCTATATATATACATATACAATAAATATGTGTGTTTATCTGTATATATATATATAATATATATATATATCGCATACACACTCCTGTATATACATATATATACATATACAAATATATATGTGTGTTTATTATATAATATAATTATTTATCTATCTCTCTCTCTCACACACACTCCTGTATATACATATACATATATATGTGTGTGTATGTGTGTATATATGTATAATATAATTTATTTATTTATTTCTTACACACACACACCTGTATTTATATGTACATGTGTATCTGTATATTATAATTCATTTATCTCTCTCTCTCACACACACATGTATTTATATATATGTATGTATATGTATATTATAATTTCTATATATCTTTCTCTCACACATAAATTCAAAGGAGGGAAGCGGTGCGGATTAATCCTGCCACCCCTTCCCTACCTCTTAGAAATGGTGGGCGAGATTAATCCCGCCACCCTGTATTGAAGAAGAACACAATGATATTATTTGGGAGATTAAGAGGGTAGCTCGGTCCTAAGTTCTTTACTGATCATGTTCAATTTGCCTAGGAATCTTCGGAGGGTGGAAGAATGTGTTAAGAACACTAGAACAGTTGCAGTTGGGGCTCACGCATCTTGATTCTGACCATAAAAGAAAGTTATGGCGTTCTATGCTGCACCAGTGACATCCCATGCTGCGATAAGCCACAAGGAAATGATGCTAATGACAGGATTTACGAGTGTAGCAGTTAACCCTAACTTCAACTATAGGCCACTCAACCAGGAACGTGTAGTTGATCTCATGGAAAAGATGAAGGACGACAATTCGACAAGATCGGCTTTTTTAGCTATGCCGAATCTCATAACCGAGCAGTACCATAAGTTATCTGCAGAGCGGGATGCTACAGACACCAACCACTACAATAGCAAAATATGGAGAAGTTCAAACACAAGCGATCCATGTGATAACTCTTGGGCAGCTACAAAGAGCTACTGCAAGGAGAAAACAAAGTGTGGAATACCGGGTAAGAAAAATTCTTAGCAGGATTTATCTCGCAGTATATTAATTTTTTAATTATTCCATTTGTAGAGAGCTGAAAAATTGCAGCAGTTGATTTTGCCTAGGTGGGCATGAAGAAAACATCTTTCATATGATGCTGATTTCTTGCCCCAAGGACAAGGTCTTTGCAAATGGGTGGGAATCATGGCATCGTTCGCAAAAGGAATACTAAAGAAAAAGCAAACAAGTGAAGCCTTCGGAGAAGTCTGCAAAAAACCTAGTAAGACGCCCAAGGCTAAGTCTGTCCAACCTACGAAGGATGTAGACAACACTTCAAGCTCACATGGTTGAAGCTTCTGAACAGAACTACAGTGGAGGAGATGGATGTGTTAGCTAATTTGGTGGCTGATGGCAAACTACAGTTTAACAACAGCAGCTCCACCTCTCCTTTTCATCTCAAGGCAATGGAGCTAAAAACGATCAGACACTTTAAGGAGTGGTTAGAAATACACTGCCATAAACTGGGTTGGACCTCGGATCTAGCATATGAGAAGGTCAACAAATATTTGTAGTGACAAACGATGATATGTTTGTCCAATGGGTAAACCAATTGGAAAATTGGGCAAGAATCTATTGCATGTCAACGCGAGAAAGAAGAACATCACCATAACGCCTCTTTTATGGCAATCCTTTAACAGCGGAGAACCGAGTTGAACTTGATAAAGAAGGACACTACGAATCATGACAAGCCTTACAGAGACTTTATGGAGTAACATCACTACCTGCAGAAAACTGTTTTAACTGTTCTAAAAAATCCTTCTTTAGAAAAGGCGCTAGAAGATTTGGTGAGAAGCTTAGCTGCAAGCATGTACAGAAAGGTATTTATTATTGAATTCTTGCACACTTACCTGATATCAGAAAGTAACAGCGAAGATGAATTTAATGAGTTATTAAAGTAATAAATAGTTGTGAATGAGTGTAACATAAGACATTTTTGTATATTTCATGTATATTTGTACATAAAATAAATTCTCAAGGACTAATGAAGCTTTTAGTTCAAACATGGGTCACACATTAACAAAGTAAATAATATATATTGGTAATTATAAGGCTAGCTAACAATTATTTTACAGATGTAATAAGGTGACTGGTTACTTAGATCTATATAAGCATGTGGTCGACATAGAAGCAAGTAGTGATGTGGAAGTGCAAACCACACACTTTGTTGAACAAAAAAAAAACAAATCATACTTTGATTGTTGTAAGGATCTTAAAAACTAATGATCGTCCTCATTACTCCAGATGTGTCATATAATCAACCTATTTGGATGGGTCGAATTATCGACATATCTGAAGTCATAACAAAAAACGTTGATAAAGTCACGATTAACAAAACTGCAAGAGAATGTATGTTTTATGAAGCTTAAAGCAATTACAAAATTATAAAATATCGTATATTTAATATTCATAATTATTATAAACTCTTTAATAATAGTACCAAATTGTTTACTTAACTATATAAATTTATAAAAAGATATGGAAGATTGACTATATTATTATAGGATTTTGTATATTATATATATTATATTATTCTAATACAAATTTTAATTAATAATGTTATATTTAAATTAATATTTTAATAACAACATCAATATTTATATAATGTACCTCTTATGCTCTTCCTTAATTTTTATATTAGGCCCATACAATCTTAAATATAATATATTATATAATTTAATACCTTCTACTTTTATAATGTTATTAATTTTTTTCAATGAATGCTATAATTTATTAAAGGTCGATTACAAAATAGAATATTCTAAAAATATTTATTTTCAAACATATATTCTAAAGAATATTCCTTTAATATTAAAAAATATTAATTAAATAGCTAAAATTATTAATTATTAAGAAATGAGACTATAACTATGCCCATTTTAGTTACAACTTGCATATCATAATTTATCGTTTTTTTTTGGCACTACTACGATTGGTAATAACCATTGTGCTTGCTCAATTAGATATATGAACCTGGCCTATAAAAACTTATCCACTTCTTTTTTTACTTTCACTAGAAAAGTTGGATTTATTTGATACACTTATTGTTTCTTGGGTATTGCAACACATCTGCATTTTGTCATAATATGTTGATTACCTTCAATTGATAGTCTAGTTCTGAACCCACTGCAATTCATACTTTGTGTGGTCCATGTTTACTTATTTTAATTTTTATTTCTTTTGTCTTTTCATTATTCATAATCTTCAAACATTGTTTGGTTCTTGATAATTGCTTGCTCTTTGCTAATTGTTGTTTCATTTGTTCGATTGAATTGAATTTGTTAGTTAATTCAAATACTTTCATGTGTTGTTGTTATTGTGCATAAGGGCTGCTCTTGTCCCATTCCAAAGATGCCCTTCAGCTTTCCTAGTATTGAAGGGTTGACAGCTTAGGAATAGAGGTGTTGTCAGATTCTCCAACATCTGAGAAATGGTCCCCTTTTTGACATGTGTCCATCTGCTGTCTTTACGAAAATAAAAATAAAGCTGGTTTTGAGATGCAGATCTCACAATCCTGCATTTGCACGCACACAGACACACAGAGCGTATACTGTACATGTAAGTTCTAGTTGATATAATTTTGATTAATGAGGTTTTGTAAAAAATATATATTTTTATTTTTTAGTTTCCAAGTAGCGTGATAATATAGAATATTTAAACAAGAGATGAGAATATTATATCATTACATACATACTGAAGATACTGAGTTATACATAAACAACCATCTGAGTCTGATATGCGTGTGTGACTTTTAATGACTTGTAGCGTGTAATGTCTCTCACTAAACCAGTTAGTCCAAGCTAATTCTGTTATTTAAGAGAGTAAATATGCATCTTTGGATCTCCTTGGGATTCATGATATGCAACATATTCAGGATATAATTTTTAAGAAAGTTTATATAACCAAGAGGTTTAACACTCAGAATCGCGTTTCTTTCCCGGTTTTGGGGAATGCGGTTCAAGGGGAGAGTTCTGCAGAGTCGTCTAGTACTGGTTCAAGGGGAGAGTTCTGACGATTCTGAGTCAAGTTCAGCGGCGAGGAGCTATATGTGGACGTGCGTGAGTTGTTTACTTTGAGCCTGCCTTTAACAACGTTTATGAGCACAAAGAAGAGGTGGAGTTGCCTTTGGAGCAGAACGCGATAGATGCAAACGGCCTTAGGACAGTATCTCTGGTTTTCGTTAAAGGGGGCATGTTGATGGCAATGAACATCTGCAAGCAATCTACTTCGATCCAACATTAATGCTAGTAGTATTTTTGCATATTGATGGGAAGAACAACAACAAATTCTTTACAAGCAAGTTTTCTTGCCTCTTCTACTTGCCTTAGATTTACCCGGTAGACGACCGCTTGGATTTTCCTCTTCCACTTCCCACAGCACTTTTTCCACCTTGGCATAGCAGAAAAGGCATTCGAAGTTGTGGTTGGGCTTGTACCTGTCCCAGCGCAAGCCGTGTGTACCCAACACTTGCACCTATCGCACTGGACCCAGTTGTCCAGTTCTCCTTCCCCAAGGTAGCTTGATATTCTGAACATTCCACGCATGAATCCTGAAACTTAAAAACGTCAGTCTCCTATGAAACGAAACGAAACGAAACAAGAGCAACCTTCTTTCCAGCCGGATTGTCCTTCTTCAGCAAGCTGCACCGTTCGTCGATGACCTTAAGTGCAGTGCAAAACTCAGCGAATGAAGAAACAACCTCCTCGTACATCTTTCCACCTGTCGTATGCCCCGGGTTCTCACCATGAACGATCCAGGCCAAAAGCGTTCGCAACTCAACCCCTGGGATTCCTTTCTGCAGCTCAGTGTATAATCGAAGAGCCACTTCAGGAGTCTTGGTGTGAATCTTGACCGCGTTTGTTGCAACCGAAACCTGGATAACCACGACGAATTCCTCATCGACATAGTACAAGTCCACACCCCTGTGGTTGAACTCCTTCGGAACGACCAGAATTCTCTTGCTCGGATACTTCTCTAGTATCTCCCACGAGAACTTGCCAGTAACCACCACTTCCGGATCTATAACCAGCTGCCTTGTTCCCAAATTCAAGTGCGGGCGGTGTAGTGCTGCCGCCAAAATGGTAGCCATTTCTGCATTCCAACCGATTCGGGCCATGTTGGTGTCTGACCGTACCCGGGATGTCCACTTCTGTATCTCGCTGAGAGCATCTGCATTTTCTTCCTGCTTCAATCTCTTGGCCAGGAGAGCCATAGTATAGGGCCTTAGAACTGGTACCAGGCACCTCCCGTGACCACCTGGACTTCGGTAAAAGCACCTCGTGTCTAAAACCTGGGACAGCTTCCAGATCTCCTCCCCAAAGAGAGCCTTCAGTAGCTGGTTCCTTCCAGCTTGATTGGGCTGACGAATGTACTTCCGCGTCGAGCGTGTGTACCGTTTCAGGTCCCCTGTTACTTCTTCAATCGCTTTGGTTCTGGCGAAGAGATACTTGTGTACCAGCCTAGGCACGAAACCAGTGTACCAGTACAAGTCAATAAGCTCCTCATCAGAGAGCTTTATCCCCCAGTGGTCCAGGTACTGGAAAAGTTCACGGGCCTAACACAAAAGTAAGTTCAGTAACAAAAAAAACAACTGCATCACCTCATATCCGCCGCATATGAACAGATCGACCGGCCGTTTGTCGTGTCTGAGGTCGCTCCTGATTGTGCTCCTCACCGAAACACAGACAAAAAGAGTGCAGCATTGTTGCAGACCCCACACTTTATCCCTGGCATAGCTACGAAGTGCTACCGAAGGCTTCCGGATTCCTGCAGTGTCGTCATCGTCATCCAGATCAGTGGCGTTCGCATCGTCAACAACCACATAGATGCGATCACGTATGGACCTGCTTCCCATAAACAACTCCAAGTGGGCAAATGTCTCGGCAGCCATGATATCTTCCACGTCCTGCTTGTCGTCAATATAAGCCAGGAGTAGACTATTTCTCATCTCCAGAAAAGGATCGTGGACAAACTGCGCACAATCGACGAAGACAATTCGGCGGAAACTGTCCTGAACCTCAGCATCTTCCTGCTCAGCATTTTCCTGCTCTACGACCGAGTTTTCCTGTGATCCGTCATCCTCATATGGTGTCCTCCACGGCGTCCTCTTCTTGTGACACCATCTCCTCTTCACCGAATTTCTTGATAGAAAGTACTGGGTGCTTCTGCCGAGCCTTTGCAAACTTCTGGTGCAGGTCGACAACAGCAGCCATGACAGAAGTCGTTTTTCCCGAGCCTGCAGTGCCAGTAATCACTCCAAAAGAGGGCCCATCCGTTCTCCTGGGTTCACCATCCTGAGGAAGGAGGCTCTCCAAAATGAAGCTTTTCACGGAAGGAGCGAGAGCACGACCCATGAAGTCAAATGTACGCTTATTAACCTAACGAAGAACAAAACAGAAAATTGAGCGAGCTTGATATGGTGCATACCTGATCTAGAGACAGCACAGGACGAGGAACAGCACTGTAGAATTGTTTCATGTTCCCAAGCTCAAGAGGCCTATGAGCCATTATCTTGTTGTGAACGGATTCCGCGAGACTCACAAAGTCGTATTTTTGTAGCTTAGCTGCAGGGAAGCAGATTAGAGAGCACTCAAACACCACAGCCAGAACAAAGGGGATCAACAACTCTCGCAAAGGGTTGATGCACAAGGCACAGAATCAAGGGGCCAAATCAAGAAAAGCACGCGCTAGAGAATGCAAGTGTCCAGATCCAAGTAACAAAGAAAGTCGACCAGTGACACGATCCATAATGAGACGGGACAATCACAGATCCATGCATCCTCATGGCATGGAAAAAAAAGGCAACCGACACACACTATGGCACAAATAACGGACAAGGGACAATAGTAGCCAAAACATAAATAAAACTTACCAGCATGACCAGGAGCAAGGGCAGGGGCAGGAGCTGCAAAAACAAACACAGATTTGTCAGCGACCAGTGCTACATGTAAAGCCACGTAAGAGTGAACAGAACAACACCAGACCAGCAATAAGAGAGCTCTCACACAAGACCTCAAGACCAAAGACGCAGCTATTCTCAAAAAAAAGATGACACAAGAAAGCAAGAATGTGTACAGATATAACAGATCCAGAGCACACAAAACATGGCTCCTGTGACACAGACGATCCCTATGACATCAAGCAAACACAAGCAAGAAACTGTTCTTAAGTCCCATGCAAGAAGAAGTCAGATCGAAGAAAGAGGCTATCCAAATCACATATATCAAGACTTGACTGAAACGCAAGTAAATTTCAAAAACACACACCAGAAGGAACGCCATGGCCAGTCAACCACCGACATCAAGCAAACACTCCAAATCGGAAGCAAGCAAGCACAAAACATGGCCAAAACACAGACCTTGAACAACTTTGTAAATGTACTTGCCGGCTTCCAGCTCTTCATCGAGAACTGCATCCCCGTCAGCGTCTATAAGAAACCCATCTCCATAAGGCTTCAGCAACTTCATCACCTGTTCCTTTGGCTTTGGAGGCCGTTTGAACTTCACCTCGTCCAGAGTGGTGCCGGCGCCTGACAGCACCA
This sequence comes from Selaginella tamariscina, assembly GCA_003024785.1. Lineage (NCBI taxonomy): Eukaryota > Viridiplantae > Streptophyta > Lycopodiopsida > Selaginellales > Selaginellaceae > Selaginella > Selaginella tamariscina. The sequence goes on along the minus strand of PUQB01000768.1, from coordinate 4,285 downwards.
CAACACAGATCTTTTGCTCCGCCATGTCCACTGCAACTTCGACCTAACCCTAAGTTTATCTCTTACATATTCATTTCTAATCTATATACGCATTTCTATTTGTATTAAGGGAGCTGGTGGTTATTTAAAATTCAATTAAGGGTTTTCATTTAATTTGTTAATAAAATTAAAATTTATGTTAATGCAATTACAATATACAACATATATTGTTATGTATACACACATGAACTCTATAGAATATAATAATAATTTTGTCATAATTTTAACTCGAAAAGTTAACACGTGGCTATCAAGTGGCCATTTGATGTCAACATGTTATGTAAAAGTCTTACAAGATAACCTTAAGAGTTTTACTAAGATGTCTAAGTATTTTTATCAAAATTTTAATCTGAAAAGCTAACACGTAGATGCTTAAGTGGCCATTCGACATTAACCTGTTATAGTTTTTACTATAACTCTTTTTTACTTAAGAGTTTTACTAAGATGCCTAAGTATTTTTATCAAAATTTTAATCTGAAAAGCTAACACATAGATGCTAAGTGGCCATTCGACATTAACCTGTTATAGTTTTTACTATGACTCTTTTTTACTTTGAACGTTGATTGTTGTTACCTATGTTGATAAGCCCTAGATGTAGTGAGAAACAACCCCACTTAATGCACTTAGGTGTTTAGGGGTAATCCAGCCGGCTGTCCTTAAATACTTTGAGAAACTTTAAGTGAAAGTAGCACTTACCTTTTAAATAACTTTTACCCTGGTTTTCCATGCCTTAAACCTCTCAAATTAGGGTTTAGGGGTCAATGGGTCATTAATTAACTCACCAAGTATATTCCCTCTGGGAATGAGATTCTGATTATGTAAACAGGAAAACATGGGGAGCCCTCTGTCACATATATTAAATAGTACATGTAGGAGAGCTCTTGGGGTCATGATTGAGTTTGTTGCTCTTTTATCGATGCAAACTTTAGCTTGTGTTGTTAAGGTACAACCCTCTGTTGTGCCGCCCTAACTTCCAGATGACAGGGGTTTTGTGGTTAACACGTTCGATGACTTTAGCAAATGCAAGGTCTCGAGTTCGAGTCCAGTCTGAAACATGACTACTCATCCTAGTGCAGTCCATGCTTGTGTTGACTTGTGTACTTGTGTGTTGTCCTTGGCACACAGCTTAGGCACCCCTCTCCTAAACCATCCTAGTGCAGTCCATGCTTGTGTTGACTTGTGTGTTGTCCTTGGCACACAGCTTAGGCACCCCTCTCCTAAACCATCCTAGTGCAGTCCATGCTTGTGTTGACTTGTGTTGACTTGTGTTGTCCTTGGCACACAGCTTAGGCACCCCTCTCCTAAACCATCCTAGTGTAGTCCATGCTTGTGTTGACTTGTGTGTTGTCCTTGGCACACAGCTTAGGCACCCCTCTCCTAAACCATCCTTGTGTTGACTTGTGTTGTCCTTGGCACATAGCTTAGGCACCCCTCTCCTAAACCAGTTTATCATCTCCTTCCCACTGGTCACTCATCTCAAAACTTGCTCTGATAAGATAAACTTGCTCTAGACCACAAGGTAAATTTTTATTTGTTCTTGCTTGACATGTATATTGTGGTGGAGGGACATTTTTGCCCAGTGCTCTGAATGTCAAAGTGAAGAAATTCAACCAAGCGCGAGTAAATGGTGGGAGTAACCATGACTCTCTTAAGGTAGCCAAATGCCTCGTCATCTAATTAGTGACGCACATGAATGGATTAACGAGATTCCCATTGTCCCTATCTACTATCTAGCGAAACCACAGCCAATTGAACGGGCTTGGAAGAATCAGTGGGGAAAGAAGCCCTTGTTGAGCTTGACTCTAGTCCGACTTTGTGAAATGACTTGAGAGGTGTAGAATAAGTGGGAGCTTCAACGCAAGTGAAACACCACTACTTTTAACGTTATTTTACTTACTCCGTGAGGTGGAGGCGGGCTCTTCCCCTTCTTCTGGCCTTAAGGTCGGCTTCAGCCGGCTGATCCAGGTGAATGACATTGTCAGGTGGGGAGTTTGGTTGGGGCGGCACATCTGTTAAAAGATAACGCACGTGTCCTAAGATGAGCTCAATGAGAACAGAAATCTCATGTGGAACAGAAGGGTAAAAAGATCATTTGATTTTGATCTTCAGTACGGATACAAAATGTGAAAGCATGGCCTATCGATCCTTTATTGTTTCGGAGTTTGAAGCTAGAGGTGTCAGAAAAGTTACCACAGGGATAACTGGCTTGTGGCAGCCAAGCGTTCATAGCGACGTTGCTTTTTGATCCTTCGATGTCGGCTCTTCCTATCATTGTGAAGCAGAATTCACCAGGTGTTGGATTGTTCACCCACCAATAGGGAACGTGAGCTAGGTTAGACCGTCGTGAGATGAATCCTTTGCACATGACTTAAATAAGCGATGGGGTACTATAAGTGGCAGAGTAGCCTTGCTACTACGATCTGCTGAGGTTCAACCCTTTGTTGCATTGATTTGTCCCTCCCCCGAGGGGCCATGTGGGGTACATTTTTCTAGAAGAGCTGGGCCTGCGCTTGGGTAGCCAAGGACTTGAAGTCTATGGCCAACCGAGGACATTGAGTACATGTCTCCTTTTCTTGGGAAGCCAAGGACTTGGAGGCCATGGCTCCTTGTCCCTGGGCAGCCAAGGGCTGAATTGGCTCCTTTGGGCAGCCAAGGACTTAGAGTCCATGGCTAGTTGAGGACATTGAGCACTTGTCTCCTTTCCTTGGGAAGCCAAGGACTTGGAGTCCATGGCTCCTTGTCCCTGGCAGCCGAGGACCTTGGCCGGCCAATGACTTGGAGTTTGGGCTTCCTTGACCATCCGGTTAAGGACCTGGAGTCCAGGCTTTCTTGGCTATACGGTTAAGGACTTGGGGTCTGGACTTCCTTGGCCATACGGTTAAGGACCTAGAGTCCGGGCTTCCTGGCCATACGGTTAAGGTCTTGGAGTCCGGGCTTCCTCTCCTTGGCCAACCAAGGACCTGGAGTTTGGGCTTCTTGTCCTGGACTCCTCTACTTGCCAAGGACATGGAGTCCCATGTCCAAGTGCGAGCCATGGTCCTTGGACTCGGAGTCTAGGGCTCATGTCCTTTGGGCAACCAAGGATGTGGTGTCCGGGGTTCCTATCCTTGGGTAGCCTAGGGACATGGAGTATGGGTCTAGACTTGGATCCAGAGTCCAAGGTCCTTCGACTTGGACTCTTAATGTCCTTGGGCAGTCAAGGACCTGGAGGGTTTAGGGTTTTCCTTAACCTAAGCTAGCCAAGGACATGGACTCATGTCCTTGGGGTTCTTGTCCTTGGGCACCTATTTAGGGTTTAGGGTTTTCTTAACCCTAAGCTAGCCAAGGACATGGACTCATGTCCTTGGGCACCAATTTAGGGTTTAGGGTTTTCCTTAACCCTAAGCTAGCCAAGGACATGAACTCATGTCCTTTGGCACCGATTTAGGGTTTAGGGTTTTCCTTAACCCTAAGCTAGCCAAGGACCTGGACTCATGCCCTTGGGCACTGGTTTACGATTTAGGGTTTCCTTAACCCTAAGCTAGCCAAGGACCTGGACTCATGTCCTTGGGCTTGGAGTCTGGGGTTCCATACTTGGGCACTGGTTTAGGGTTTAGGGTCCTAAGCCCTATGCCAGTCCTTTGGGGGAGCAAAGGGGCAATATAAGGGGGGAGCTAGCCCTTGTTGCCAGAGAGATCTAAGGGCATCCAAGTTAGCACGGTTAGCCTTACCATTTTTTCATATTGTTGGAGGATGAGGGGCTTGGGCATGGCAGCTCACCTTCTCACGTGTCAGAGTTTAACCCAAAGGGCCAACACGTGGCAACACGTGGCTGCTAGGTGGCCATTCCGTCATCACCCTGTGTGAGCAACGCTAAGTTTCCCAAACAACCCCAACGACCCTAGGCTAGACTCTAATGCCCAAGTGGACAGGAACTTAGGGTTTAGCCTAAGTCTCCCTAGAATGTCTGCCCCCAGAACCCTTGAGGGATAACCCTAGTTGACTTAGGGTTTAGCCTAAGTCTCCCTAGAGTGTCTACCCCAAAACCCTTGAGGGATAACCCTAGTTGACTTAGGGTCTTGCCCTAGAAGACCTAGACAGGCTCATGCCCTAACCCCATCAAGGAGATGGTGTTCCACACATACCCGGTGACAGAGCTAGGCATTGTCACTTACCCCTTGAGGAATCACCCATCCAGGAGTACAACCCCTTAGGGCGACAAGGGGTACCCTGAACCATGACTAACCTAAGGGTTAGTGGCCAAAGT
>PUQB01000767.1:17500-102501 GCA_003024785.1 Selaginella tamariscina | reverse complement strand
GCCCAAATACACATTTTAAGGGGTTAAGAGATATTCTGTATTCCCGGTAGCACCGAAACACCCATTCGAGGCATGCCATGTGGTCCTCTACTAGTCCATAAGATGTGAAGTCATCCAGAAATGCCCAGACGAAGTCCGTGATATTGTCCAAGAATACACACTAGACCAATCTCTGGAATGTGGTTGGGGCGTTGTAGAGTCCGAATGGCATAACTTTGAATGCGTATGCTCCCCAATCTGTGATGAATGCAATCTTGGCTTGGTCTTCCATTTTGATCGTCACCTGGTTGTACCCGCTGAAGCCGTTCATGAACGAGTACATCTCATGACCTGCTACATCTTCTAGGGTGGCTTCCACAAACGGGATGGGGAACGGGTCTTTCTTTGTGGTGGCATTCAATCACTAATAGTCTATGCAGATTCTCAGCCACCCGTCCTTCTTAGGTACAATGATAATCAGTGACAGCCATTTTCTGGATTCTCAATAAGGTAGAAGAAGTCCGCTTCGAGCCACTTATCAATCTCCTATTTGGCCTTTCGGGCGTAGTTTGGGTTGATGCAGTACCGTTGCTGGTGGCTGGGTTTGATGTTGAGTTTTAGCTTAATTTTGTGCTGGCATAACTCCAGTGGTACTCCCCTTAGGTCATGATAGGTCCAGGCAAATATTTCCCTGTTCCTACAGAGGCAGTCGGCAATCTGCTCCCTTAGCCCTAATCCAATGTGAGCATTAACATTTACTAGCCGGGGTTCTTCGTTGGTGCTTATGTTGATCTACTTGATTGCTGCTTCGAGAGTTATATTCCACCCATACATTGGCTTGTTGCAATACTCCTCTTGGGTCGGCGGGGCATTACTCCGCATTTCCTTCTCTAACACGGGCCATTCTGGGATTTGGGCTTCAAAGGTGCCTGCTTCGGCCTCTAGACAAGCCATTAAGTACGCGGCGACAGACTCCCATACCTCCTGCCCGGGGTCTACCTCCCCTACAATGAATAATTTTGGCAAGCATGCCAGGATAGCTGCTTCATCATCCAGCCCCTCCTCTAGTCTGGGAGGTGGTATTCCTAGGGTCGGGATTCTGATGGGGGCGCCCGGACCTGTTTTGCAATAATGGATACGAGTCCTCCCTTGGAGGGGAACTAGACCTGCTGATTCTCTCAGTCATGCTGTACCTTCACGCCTTTGAGCCACAACCAGTCTAGGAGTAAGTTGAACCCCCCTTTTTCATGCATGTCCAAGACGACCATGTTTATCAGGAACTTGACGCTCTGGATCCTTATTGTCAAAGTTTTTACCTGGTGCCACAAAGGCGGCTTGTCAGGTGCCAACCCTGGAATCCCCTCTCTAGAAACCCTATGTAATCTGGTAAAATAACCCATATTAGGAACCCAAGCCCTAGGAACTCAAACCCCTAATTGACTAAGTCCACGAATGAGACTCACCTTGTGAATTAGGATACACGGACTAGCCGAGCTTTAGGTGTCGTTCCTAACTTGGCGTGGTTGAGGCGGGGCTGGAGCAAGGCCTCAACCACTAGTTTTGCGAAACGTGAACTCGGGCAATGCCTTTGAGCTTGCGAGCAGGTTTTCAGATTAAGGAATCTGACTAACTCCTTGGAAGTGACGTGCCCCTATCTCAAAGGCAAGATCCTGCCAACAATAAGGATAGTCTAACCTTAGGGTGGGTTGTACCCCTGTCGTGTGAAAGTTTGGGCGGCACAATGGAGGGTTGCACCTTGACGACACAAGCTTAGCTTGCACCGATAGGAGGTTAACGAGCTCTCTTTTGAACCTAGGAAGCCTCACTACATATACTCTACCTTATTTATGCCCCCCCCTCTTTACCTAAGTGAGTAAGTGGGCTGGCACGGAAATGCCAGCCCTTAGAGAAAATGGTTGTCCTAACCTAACCCCTAGGTTTAGGGCAACCCTAGGGTTAGGTCAACCCTAGGGGTGTCCCTAACCCTTATTTTAACAAGGTATACTTTGCAAAGAACCCTAACCTAGAACGTAGAACCGGGGGAGAATTTTTATTACCTAGAGTTTCCTCCAAATACCTAATGACACCCGGCCGGACCACCCAAGTGCACTAAACGGGCCTTTTTCCTACTACATCTAGGGTTCATCACACAACTCGGTAAATAACAACAGTCAAACCCCAAAGTAAAGGGTCGAGTCATAGTAAAAACTATGACACTTATCCCTACCTTTCTCATGATGCCTTTAGGTGCCACCCTGGCTTGATTTGCCATACGTATAAGGAAGGGTGAGGGCATCCCCAACTCTTGATGGAGTTCCATCGACATGATATTTATGCCTGATCCCCCATCTATGATCACATTGTGGACTATGCGGCCTGCCATTTGGATGGGTATGGCCGGTACATCGTCTACGAAGTCTACTGCCATTGTTGTGACCCTTGAGGGTGCTACTGTGGGTCCGTGCAGCTCCCAAGTGAGGACTTGTATAGCCCCGGGGATAACATCAATAGCTCTCCTAGGGCTACTGACACATGGGTTTCCCGTACCTTCCCGGTGATGACCTCGTGTACTCCCATTGTCACCCTCATTACTGGACCTTATGCAAGTTTTCATATGCTCCATAGTGGCCTCCACTTCTGTGCGCCTTCACACCCACTATTCTGGTTCCACAAGTTCGGCCGTTATTTCCTCCTCACTGAATTCCCCATTATCTTCCTCCTCAAGATCAACTGGTGGTCTTGTCTGTTGATCTTGTGATCTCATGATTGCCCCACATTGTAGCTCAGGTGGTGACATCTCTACATGGTTGGCTTGTGGTGCAGGGATTGGTGTTACTGGGGCCAGGGTTGGTCCTTCAGCCAATTCTGTGGTTTTTGGTATGTGCACTTCTAGCATGGGCTTGAGCATCCCAATCCAAGAGCATCGATAGAGTGGGTGGTGTCCATTGCACAGCATGCAAATCAGCTCCCGGCATTTTGGCTGTTTGTTCTTATCATCATACCTTGATCGATACTGTTGGTGCTCCCTAGTGCAACATCTGGTTGCAGTCTCTCGATTGTGATCTACGATGGGGTTGGCCACCACCAAGGCCCCATACTGCTGGTATCTCATGTGGTCCACCTCCTGTTGCTCAACAGCCCAGGCGATTGCTTGGGGTAGCATATTGTTTAAGAGCTTGGTTAGCCGGTAACAATCATCCATGTTGTGGGATCCACAAACGTCACATACCTTGCAATATTTATCCCCATGTGCAGTGTAACCTAATTGAGCGAGAGTGGTGGTTAGGTCCTCCTGCTGTGCTGCTGCCTTGTGGGCCTCTCTTCGCTTTGATTGCTCGTGCTCCCTAGCTCCTGACCGTCTCTCCCTTCTGATAGGTTTTGAAACGTCCAAGAGGTTCTCCTCGTCCATGGTGGTGTTGTTTGCCGTCTGATTTGTCCTACATCTTACTCTCTTAGCATCTCTTGGCTTCCTGCTTCTCAGCCTTCTTGGCGTACTGGAGTAACTTGTTGAACGTTCGGTCGTCATCTAGGCCGATCCACTTGCGAATCTTTGGCCGAAGTCCCTTCCAGTACCACATTTTCTTGGTCAAGTTGACTAGGGCATCCCTTAACCGGGCGATGTATCCCAGCATGTGGACTGTGTATTCGTTGACCAACTCTCCCGCTTTCTATGTCAAGCTTGTTAGCTTATGGATTACTTCTTCCTCACTCTTTTCCTCTCAAAAGGTATCTAAAAACGTCCTCCGTGTGGTTTCCCAATGAGCTCCTTTGTTTACCTCATGGAACCGCATCCACCAGACGTGTGCCTTTTTGTCCAAAGTGCATGTAAATGCACTCAGCTTCTTGTGGTTGTCGCTTATGCTCCTCAATTTGCATATTTGTTTGACACGTGCTATAGTCTACGTCCCGGTATTCTGTGGGTACCTTTCTCCTCCCGTGCACCCCCGCCCTCCTGTTGAGGGTGAGTGACGAGGACGGGCTCCTCTCAACTGTCCCTCAGGGCCCCCCTCTGCAAGACCAACCTAACGGTTGGTGGCACGGCATATCTCGACTGGACAGTATTCCCTCATCTAGTGAGTGGCTGTGTAAGACCATGCGTGAAATCCCCTTGTGATGTCGAGATGGCCATGGTTAACAGGGTGGATCCTCCTTGCCCTAAGACGGTATCCCCTCATCTCGTGGTGATAGTGGCTCTAACGTGCGCCCTTGTGGATTTTCCTTGCGGGGTTGATACAGTCTTAGTCGCTCGGACGGATTTCCCTCACCCTTGGACGGAATCCCTTCGTCCCTTGCCCAGAGTGACCATTGTGTGGCCCCCTTATTGGTACCTCCTCCTAGTCCGTTAGTTCATTGACGTCCAGTCGCCTTCGCAACCCTGGCCTGCTGTGTCATCCGATCTACTGAACTCTTGGTGTAGAGGTTGCTTTTTGATAATCGATGCCCTTCCCTGCAGGGGCCTTTCGAATGAGGCTCTTCCTCCCCTCTTTTCGGGCAGCCACGGGCCTCTCGCTTTACCCTGGTGGGTGACGGTGGCCCTAGGTTTTCTACCTTATGTCCCTCATGGCCTTGGCCACGCTGGACCTCCTGTCGCTATCCGTGCTACTTTCGCCGCCTCGAGATTCCTGCCTCCAACGTAGGCCTTCCCTCTCTTGGGGTTCTCTTGTGCGGGGTCTCCTCCTTCAGGGGTACTCGTTGAACATAGGTTTTGCTCTTTAGTGTGGGGGCTCAACATAGCCGTCACTTTGGCCTACATTTAGAGAGGCTGGAGGGCTTCCGTCATCATGCCATCCATCCCACTTTGCATTGTAGGTCATCGTTGGGCGTAGTCGCTTGTCCAGGTGCTGCTCATTCCCGCACGCTCCTACACCTGGAATAACATCCGAACATGCTATGGGTTCCTCACACCTTTCGTTGTCGTTTGCGGCTTGCGATCACCTCTGCTGCTACTATGCCGAGTTTACTGCTTCTTGGAGATTTAGCCATGTGGTGTTTATGTTGTTTCCTTGGGTAGTCGAGGCAAGGGTCAATTGTGGCAACCAAGGTGCCTCTCTATCTTCCATCAACCTTTCTCGGCCGGCCCGATGCATCCTCCTAGCCAGCTAATACTCGCTGATCTCTAATTGTTCAAACAAGTTAATCCCGGCTTTTCAGTCTCTCCTTCGGGCTGCAACTCTGCTTGCTACGGTGAACTCCATCCATGTGTACTTACAATCTTTTCGTGGTCACCACAAATGGTCGTCGGGGACTTTGCAGGCCAGATTTAATGTTAACTATGAAGTCTCGGTGGTCTCTAGGACACTATGGATAGTGTCCAGTCCCGCGGATCCGCACCAGTGAGCCGGCCTTATCTCGAGAGTACTGGAAGGTGATGAGATGGCCTCTACCCAGACGCCGAGGGTCTGTGTACAGGTGTGGAGTTCTCCTAGAACAATGCTGCTGCTTGTTACCTGAGTACTTATTGGTCTGGGAGCGGAGCGAGAAGTGAATAGCCGAAGAGGGGGTGAACAGAAGGAACATGTATATATTGCTTGCCTAAGTACAAAGGTGCCCCAGAAAGGTGGAGCAAGATACAAGATGAAAATGGACTAGAAGGACCCTAACCCACTACCAGCCTCTCGGCTTATATAGTGGGTCGGCTAGTGCTAGATCCTAAGTACAAGTGGCGCACCCTCTCACTAGTCTAACGCCCTATGACAGAGTTCTGCCTATAGCATTTATGTGCCTCCATATGCGTGCTATCCCAAGTACCTTGGTAATTGATCCAAACGATCGAATCTACGCCTGGTTAAGTGCCACCTGATCAGTCCATACATGTTGTACCTTCCCCACTTGGCTGCTCCATCCAGTTGCTTGTTCGTGCCGGTTGGAGGTTTGATAGTGGTCAAACCACAGTCAACCACTAATTGAGATGTCAAAATCTAGGAAGAGATTTCTAAAAAATAAGTTCTACCTTCGCCTAGAGTTTCTCGAGGTATCTAGTGAAAACTAGCCAAACTACCCCTAAACACCTAAGTGGATTAGGTGGGGCGGTTTCTCACTACATATAGGGTTTATCACATAATTCAATCAACTCCAAAATAAAAGTAAAGTTCATAATAAAACCATGATACTTACCATGACTCTCCTATTCTCACAAGCACATGGGACATTATTATGTGATTGAGAAGCTAAGCAAATCTTTCTATTGGCCAGAGTTGCGAAGAGATGTAACCCGGTATATGCGTAGTTGTGTGGGGTGCCAAACTCGCAATACTCCCCCTTATACTTTAGAATGAAGTTAATTATAGTTTCTCATCCATTTAAGTTGGTGGTGTTTGATTTAATGGGTCTTTTCCACTATCAATTGTTGGCAACGAGTACTCTAGTGTTGTTTTTGACTACCTAAACGTTGGGTGGAAATTAGTGCTCTTGCTAATGTGACTACTTTTATTGTTTGCCACTTTCTCCTAATCAAGTAGTGTTCTAGCATTCTTGTCCGAACCAAAATAGATTCTCTCAAACAATGGTCCTACATATATAGTTGAGGCATTTCATGTCTTGACGTCTTGGCTAGGGATATGTCACACTTTCATGAGTACTTATCATCCTTAGACATATGGTTTGATGGAACAGCTCATTAAGACTTAATCATGAAGTACGTAAACTTTTAACATTTGAATTGGGATAGATATTTGCTATCTCTCTAATATGCTTATGTCATTGGAGTACAAAGTTTTGTTGGTACTTCTCCATATAAGCTCTTATATAGTGTTACCAATGAAGTTGGGTCTACCTTCGTGCTTGCCATGAGCTATTGATGCTAGGTCCTAAGATCAATATTTGACACATATTCTTCCATTGGTTCAAGCAAAGTTTACAGAACACTTGGGTCATGTACAAGTGGGACAATAGTGGCACTACAATTTTCATCATCGTTCACATGCGGAGTACAAAGTGGATGAGCTAGTGTTGGTTCATTTTCTAAGGCATGATACATGGTTTGGCCAAGAGTTTCCTTGCTCAGTGGAATGTACCATATTGAGTGCTACAGCATGTAGGGTTGCAAGTTTATGAAGTTCAACATGACATTCAACCCGATACTTCAGAGATTGTGCATGTAATGCTTGAAGCATTTCATGTATTGGGGTTAGGAACAAGTTGTGCCGCCTACGGATCCAATGATGCCTCCTCCTGATGTTCCTCTAGATCTTGGCCCATATACCAAAGAACCCTAATAACTGTCCATCTTTTCGAGAGGAGGAGATGATGTAAGGTCCAAATGTATGGTTACAATGCCATCTTGGGAGGGATCATGTAAGGTCCAAGTGTACAGCTATAATGCCATATATTATTATTAAAATAGTGGGATTTTAATAGTTGACATAATTTGGTTTCAATCTAGACCACTCACTCCTATATATAAACTAAAGTTTTGAGCTAATACAATATGTACACCTGTATTCCGACTCTCACACTACCATTTTTTTAAAAATTTTCTTTTTTATTTATTAAAGTATCGTACATGAGGGGCTCAAGTGTTCATGATTTTTACTGTATAACAACATTGAAATTGATAAGTGATTAATGCACATGTTGTTTCAAAAACATTGATTGATCCTTAATGATGAGACATGAAACTGTACTTCTATTGTGATCAATGCAAATGAAACTCACATGTGCTACTACCAAGCTGAATATCCATCTTCTTCTTGCAAAAGAGTTTCTTCATTGCTAAGAGTTATGACAGTGTTCCAATTCCCTATAATCATTGCACTTAGGGCTCTATCTCCTAAATTGTAGATCAAACAATACCTATATTGAGTCCCCATTAGAATATATTAGAGTCCTACACTAGAGGGTGTATTTTAAGTATATAAACTGCATGTGTGTGTTTAAGGAGGGTTTGTGTGTACAAAAACAACATTTACCTATGCTACATTTAGCCTACCAAATATTTTGTATTTCCCACATATAATCAAATGTTTTGCATAGTGAAATATTCAAACATAACACTGATCTAACTCTAAATCCAATTCACTATTATAACTCTCACTAAAATATATTAAGTCTTCTAATGGTAAAGTATTAAACATGCATGAGATGAGTATTAATGCGTGTTATTAAGAATTATACACAAACACACACACATACGTATATAGATATACACACATCACACACATTTATATATGATACACCTCAAAAAGCTCCCAGGTTGAGTTTTGAATGCTTTTTCAAATTTAGAATAATTTCTTTATAAGGTATAATTATATATTTTAAGGAATCTTTATATTTACATTTTTGGTGGTTATAAAAAAATACATAGAAAAGCAATTGATAAAATACTAGGGCGAAAGTAAATATTGTAGAATAGTGATAATAATGCAGCAACATAAGAATTCATCACAGCATTTTAATATTTTAAAGTAATTTGTTTAAATTAGCAGTGAGATTTGAATATGAAATCCCATTGTTAAAATTAAAAGATTTTAATTTATAAATTTGAAATTAATTTAAATTAAATTATATAACATATAAATTTTTTTTAAAAAGATACATTCTCTTTCTAACTTTAAAATTAATTGTTAAGAGGGCTCATCAACCCATAATAAATGCTCTATAAATAATGTATGACTTATAAACTCAAAGTCTATCAATAATGTATGAATTTATCACAAACTTCATTGCACATATAATCATCTATTAGCGTACGTGTGTATGTACTCTAGAAGAAGATGGATATTCAACTTGGGAGTCACATGTGAGTTTCATCTGCATTCACTACAATAGAAACGGGGTTTGCAGTAATCTATTGCAACATAGAAACACCTCATTGATGTGTAGGAATGATTTTCTCTTGTAGGTAACCCAACCCTGTATATCCCCGAGGTACATACACATATGTTTTCTAAGTTCTATATATATAATCATTATCCAAAATGAATTATATATGGACTTTATTTGTACATGCAAACACCGTGGATGAGGTTTTGTCCAGACTCTAGTGTAGTTGTAAGTATACATAATGCATGTGTGTGTAAGGAGGGTTTGTGTGTTAAAACCACATTACATTACAAAATCAACATTCACCTATGCTATATTTAGCTTACTAAATATTATGTATATCAAACCATATATAATCAAATGTTTTGCATAATCAAATACCCTCTTAATGGTAAAGTATTAAACATCAAGTTAAATATTAATATTAATGCATGATGTTAAGAATTACACACAAACACACACATACACACACATAAATACATATACAAATATACACATATATAAACATACACACACCACACACACACATCTATGATACACCTGAATAATGTATGAATTTATCACAAATTTCATTGCACATGTAATTATCTGTTAGTGTACGTGGTTGTATGCTACTTGTCTATGTGTGGGTAAAGAGAGATGTACATGTGTCTATATATGTGTTTAAGTAACATAGTGCGTGTGTCTGATTTATATAATATATAAGTCATGTATTATAAAATCTATAGCCTCCACACTATATAGAAATTGAGGACATTATAAAGATATTCGCACCTACTGGAGAACCACATGTGCTAGAAGATCCAAAGATAGAGGAGAGTGGAAAACAATTTAATAGTTTTAAACCCTAACCCTAAGTAAATAAATCTCATGTTTTAAGGAGAAAAATGGACAAGGAAAAATACTGGTTTACTCTAAATATGTTATATTGTGAAAATTAAAACATAATATATTATACATTAGGAAAATTATATAATATAAAAAAAGTGCTAGAGAGAAGAAGAGTACTAATAAATCATATCATCATCACATAATCATATTTATTTGTATATATGTAAATATTTGATATACTAATACTTAATAGCAATATTGTAACTTCCATTCCACACATATTTATACACACACTTCTATATACAATATGCTAAGTGTGTGTGTGAGAGAAGAGATTTTGTCTCTTTTAAATATATATTATGTATATATATTTTATATGAAAACAATAATTGTTATATATTTTATATTAACAAATATTATAAAATCCGTGTATGTAAATGTTTACATGTTAATTTATATTAGATGTCTTGATAGCTAGTTGTATACAACAATGTAATCCTCACACAAAAACTTATTGTTAAAGCAAAAAATACCAATTCATATTTACAAATACCTTCAACCTAGAGTATCTTTAGCTTTGTTCCTTCTTCCTCTTGGTTTATATGGTACACCATATGTAAACTTTATGTTGCAGAAGTTGCATTTGAATCTTGCTTGAGGTTTGTTATCCTTCTTCAAAACTACATAATCTGTAAAATCCGTAGTCCCTTGGTTGCACTTCGGACACCTTGGATGTGCTGGAAACTTTGCTTTTATTTCTGCGATTTCAGCTCTTCGTTTTTTTGTCATCTTGGCCTTCTTCTTCTTCTTACTAGTGTTCCTCTTTGCTGTCTGCTTCTTAGGTCGATCAGTGTCTGAATCTTCAGTTGATTTCTCACTATATGTGTCTTGGTCTTCGTCGGACTGTTCATATTCCATATCTAAATCATCATCCTGTGTCATAAATACCAAGGATTGAGATCTACACAACATGCACATATATCTATATTATATACCATATATGGTATCTATATTATATGCTGTATATAAGCATGCATGCTCAAATATAATTAAGATACCCTACAAACATATGCTAGTGTACTTCTAGTATACTAACCTCGTCAGATACACATTGATGTGCTGGATAGCTTGCTTTTATTCCCGTGAGTTCAACTCTTTGTTTTTTCATCATCTCCCACTTATTTTTCTTCCTATTAGTATTCCTCTTTACTGTCTTCTTCTTAGGTGAATTAGTGTCTGAATCTTCTGTTGCTTCCTTGCTATATGTGTCTTGGTCCTGGTCAGACTGTTCATCTTTTATATCTAAATCATCAGCCTGTTTCATAAATACCAAGGATTGAGATTATACACAATATGTGCACACACGTACCATATATAGTATCTATGCTATATGCATACACGTACCATATATAAGTACAACTTATAATGTTGTATACAAGCATGCATGCTCAAATATAGTTAAGATACCCTACAAGTGTACTTCTAGTATACTAACCTGGTCAGATGCTGGATACCTCACTTTAATTCTTACAAGTTCAGCTCTTTGGTTTTTGGTCATCTCCCACTTCTTCTTCTTCTTCTTATTATTCCTCTTTATTGTCTGCTTCTTAGGTCCATCAGTATCTGAATCTTCCGTTGCTTTCTCACTATATGTGTCTTGGTCTGACTGTTCATCTTCTGTATCTAAATCATGAGCCTGTTTCATAAATACCAAGGATTGAGATTATACACAACAATCTATATTATATGCACACACATACTATATATAGAGTACAACTTAATTATAATGTTGTATATAAGCATGCATGCTCAAATATAGTTAAGATACTTGCAAACATATGCTAGTATATACTTATATACTTCTAGTATACCAACCTCGTCAGATACACATTGATCTGCACTAGAGTTTGATTGGTTCGAGTGCATCTGGATTGCATGAGCTTGGAACCCATCTAATCTCTCTCCATTTGTTTGTCCATAACCGTTATTATCTTTAAAATCTTCATCATCCGAAGGGATTGTGGGTAAAGGTGGATCCTCATGATCCTTCCCAAAATCTGACAAAACCTCTTCTGCACCACCTGTCTGCATGTAAAAATAAAGACCATATATGTGTGTAGAACTTAGAAAGCGTATGTGTATGTAGATTGTAACATGAGACATGTACTAACGTTGTCGTGGAAATACAAGTTATTGGTTGCAAATAGCCACCTTGAGGATCTACCAAGGTTACGGTTCTCTACAAGAGAAAATCATTCCTACACGTTAACATGGTGTTTAACTTAGAACACACTTTTGGTGTTGCAATAGATTGAAAAATCTATTGGAAAACCTCATTTCTATTATAGTGAATGCAGATGAAACTTACATGTATAGTTGAATATACATCTTCTTCTTGCAGAAGAGTTTCTTCATTGCTAAGAGTTATCGCAGTGTTCCAATCCGTTCCACGACTTATTCCCTACAACCATTGTAGTTAGGGATCTATCTCCTAAGAATCGATCAAACCATGCCTGTATAACAGCCTCATTAGTGACAACGTCATAATTGTAGTTCGTTCCACTGTTTCTTGCTCTTGGTCCATAGTTCTGTAGAATATGTGATACAAAATCAGTACTACATGTCATCGAGATGGTTACAACAAAGTACATGATACATGAAAATTGTGCTAGTACAATCCCACTTCTATTGTGATCATGCAGATGAAACTCACATGTACATGGGACTGCCAAGTTGAATATCCATCTTCCTCTCCCAAAAGAATTTCTTCATTGCCAGAAGCTATGGCAGTGTTCCAATCCGTTCCATGACCAATTCCCTATAATCATTGCAATTAGGGCTCTATCTCCTAAGTGATAATGTAGATCAATCCACACCTGCATAGCATCCCCATTAGTGGCACCAGCTTCAAAGTTGCAGTTGGTTCTATTGTTTCCCACTCCTTGTCCGTCTTGGGTTGGCTGTAAAAGTTTGTTAGAAAGAGTGAGGGGAGAGAGAATCTCAATTAGAAACCTGTTCGCCACTAAATGAAGAGGTGCATTGTTGTTGAGATCCAGAGGTAGTCTCATTGTGGGGATAGAAGCTAGATTGGTACATTTTAGTAATAACACTCCTAAGCCTTTGGGTTTGAGGTTGAGACCAGACTTTGGTGGCCAATGGCTTAACTGGCCAATTTTCCTGTTCCATAGATGAACAAACAAGTAAAATCAAAGGGAAAAATGAATATAAAAATTAGCAAGGTACATGAACAGACCAAGTAAAATTAGAAATAGAAAATTATTGAATTTGTATATCGTAGACAGAAAACACAGTACATGTACAAACCAAAAAGAGAAAATAAATGAGGGAATCCATGAACAGACCAAATAAAATTAGAAATAGAAAATTACTGGATTTCTATATCGTAAACAGAAAACACAGTACATGTACATACCAAAAAGAGAGAATAAATGAGGGAATCCATGAACAGACCAAATAAAATTAGAAATAGAAAATTACTAGATTTCTATATCATAAACAGAAGACATGTGACATGAACAAACCAAAAAGAGAAAATAAATGAAGGAAATCAAAAAAAAAAAAAAAAAAGGAAGTAGGACAACACGTTGCTTAGTTTGTATACTGCTCCATATGCTTCATTAATACACATATGCATAAACTACACGTGTTGCAGTGGTGAGACGACACGTGTTCTACACAAATAATCACTAGAATATACTGCTCTTCTCCTCTGTTTAGGGCATAATGGAACTAAGAGCCCTAATTTATGTTTCTTCATGGTCTTTGTGTACATGATGAGGAGTCAACTCACAACACACACACAAATCAATGTGTATAGTTCTCACAATATTTATAATTGTTCACATATATATATATCACGTTTGCATGTAGCTTAAGTGTATTTCTGTGTCCTCACATATTTTTGTAGATACAAAATGTATGTATAGATTTTGGTGAGGCTGCATTCTCTCTCACACATACTAGAGACCTTCTTTGCTTAATTTATTTAAAGAAAGGGTCTAGTTGAGTTTTAAATTGATTCCCATGGATATAAGTTAATAATAATAATTATAATAATGCACTTTTATTGTCTACTATGGCAAAGTTGCCCACAAAATTTATAAGAAATATAAAGTTAAAAAAAAATATTTACTTATTTTCTTATATAAATCTATATATTCTACATCTTACAACAATTGTGGTTTTTTAAAATATGATTAATATAAGTTGTAACTTACTATATATTTTTTAGAATGACATGTTAACAAACAAGAACAATGCAAAAACACCAAATTAAACTCATTACAGTTGGTACTATTCATTAGGTTATTCAATCATAGCAACAAATCATCACGGCATTAATTATAATTCAAAGTTTAAAATGTAAATTATAAATTTAACAATTTTTAGGTTTAATAGTGCAATTTATATTTAAAACTGAAAATCCCACTTTAAAGTCAATAATGAATTCTTAATAAATAATTTATAATATACTAATAAAATAATATAATTTTCAAATTGCAATATATTTAAAAGTGTTGTGTTTTTATGCATGTATATAATTGTAAATAATATAATATAAATTTAAAACATAAAAATGAAAACCATATAATATATAGTTTATAAAGTGAAAAATACAATCTTTTTTTAAGTTTAAAATATGAGGTGCGAAGATGGTTCAAGAGGGTTAGGATCTTCGAGGTCCAGAGGGGTTGGAGATCCTAACACATGAGACACATGGGGATCACTCATTGGAAAACCTAGGATCATGTGTGTGAATAGGAGGTGTAGTTGTTTAATATTTTATGGTCTGACTTGGTCCAAACTCAAGGACAATATAGAAATGTAAGGTAATATGAAATGCAAAATGCAAAGGTAGGCTACAAGAGGGAATATAGTAGAGCATTAGGATTGGCACAAGTCCCTATCAGTTGTACGTTGCAGTTGTACTTCAGGACTTCAAACTTAAATTTCATAGTCAAATTGCACTATGGAAATCAAAGTTTATATATATATATATATCTGTATATGTGTGTATACATACATACATATGTATGTATGGTATGTATGTAAGAAAGATAGAAAGTCAAACTCAACAAGGAAGTCAAACTTGTGTTAAACAACTATTGTAATGTCCAGGTGTACGGTTACAATGCCATATATTATTATTAGTGTAGTGGGATTTTGATAGCCATTGGATTGGTTTCAATCTGGATCATTCACTTCTATATATAAACTAGGGTTTTGGCCTAATACAATATGCACATTTTGTGAGAGCTCGGAATATAGAAATGTGTATCCATTAATTCAGAAACCCTAATTTATATATAAGAGCGAGTGGTTCAGATTGAATCCAATCTGACGGTTATCAAAATCCACTATGTTAATAATAGTATGTGCACATGCAGCCGTACATGTGGATCTTACATCATCCCCTCCTCTCGAAGGGTGTAAGTTGGTTAGGGTTTTCTTTTATATGGGCCTGGATCTGGAGGAACATCAGGAGGAGGCACTGGTGGATCTGTAGGCGGCACAACTTGTTCCCGTTGCACAAAATGCTTCAACCGTTGTACATGTACAATCTTTGGAGGATTGGGTTGAATGTCGTGCCGAACCTCATAAACTTGTGGCCCTACTTGCTGTAGCACTCGATACGGTCCTTTCCACTGAGGAAGGAGACTCTTAGCTAAACTATGTACTGTAAGCTTGGGAAAACGAACCAACACCAGTTCATCAACCTTGTACTCCGCAGGAGGACGATGATGCGAGTTGTAACATTGTTGTTGTCCTACTTGTATGCGGCCCAAGTGTTCTGCTGACTCCGCACGAACCAATGGAAGAATGCTCGTCAGATATCGATCCCACAACCTAGCATCAGCAGCTCATGGTAACCAAAAAGGCAAACCCAACTCCATTGGCAACACCGGGTCATGACCATATAAGAGCTTATATGGGGAAGTACCAATGGAACTTTGAACTCCAGTGACATAAGCATATCGAAGAGACAACAGATAACCATCCCAATCCGAATGTTGAAAGTTCACATACTTCGCGATCATCCCCTTGAAGGTTCTGACGAGCCGTTCCACTAAACCATCTGTCTGAGGATGATAAGCATTTATGAAAGTGTGGCATATCCTTAATCAAGATGTCAAAACATGAAATGCCTCAGCCATAAATGCAAGACCACCGAGAGAATTCGCTCTGGACAAGAATGCTGAAATACGACCCGATTAAGGAGAAATTGACCAACTGCAAAAGCAGTCACACTAGTAAGAGCACCAACTTCTACTCAACGAGTTAGGTAATCAGAAGCAATAATAACATACTCGTTGCCAGCATTTGACCATGGAAAAGGTCCCATCAAATCAAATGTCACTAACTCAAACGAACAAGAAACTGTAATTGACTCCAACCGTCCTTCCAAAGCACATGGGGGAGTATTGCAAGCTTGGCACCACACACAGCTACACACATACTGAATCACATCTCCTCACAACTCCGGCTAACAGAAAGATCTGTGTAGCTTCTCCATCACCCGACAATGTCCCATGTGCCCACCAAGAATAGGAGAGTCATGGTAAGCATGGAGGAAGCGTGGAATGAAGATTGAAGGCACCGCCAACCGCAAAGGATCATCTGGATCAGTCCTCACAAAATAAAGAAGGTCATCCTGAAGGCGATACGGCGAATGTAAATGCCTGAAAGGCAAGTCATCAGCAAGTGATGCAGGATTCTCAAACCCATCACGAAGCCTTTGAATCCACGGCTCAACCTTTTGAGCTTCCCGAACCTCATCCAAAGACGGCAAATCTAACTCTGCATTCTGGGGACACTGAATGTTAAGCACAGCAACTGCTGATGGTATGGAATCTTCGTCCAAAAAGTCCACTGAAGCTGGAACAACTGGTTCTTCTGGGGCAACAGAAGAGAGAGAAGGTGGAAGAGGAGCCCGAGAAAGAGCATCAGCATCAGCCATGGAACTCCCTGGGCGATGAACAACTTCAAAGTCATAAATTTGAAGTTTCAAGGCCCACCGAGCAGTACGACCAATCAAATTCTTCTACTTCAACAACAAAGTGACTGCTGCATGATCGCCTTCCAACAATAAGTAGGCATGTAGCTTCTCAAAACGCCAAACTGCTGCTAGACACTCCTTTTCTATCGTGGAGTAATTCACCTCTACTGGCTGCAATGTACGGCTGATGTACGCAATGGGATGTTGTTGACCAGAACACTCGTACTCTCCTGCATCAATACGCCCCCGAGGCTGATGTCAAAAGCATCTACACGCAAGATGAAAGGACGAGTGTAATCCGGTACACCAAAACTGGGGGAGTCGTCAACAACTCTTTGAGATTTGCAAATGCCTGCTTGCAATCCTTAGACCAAACAAAAGAAGTCATTGACGATTTCAACAATGCGCACAATGGTGCAGTACGATCTGAAAGATGATCCACAAAACGACCCAGATATTATACCTTGCCAAGAAAGCGTTGCACATCATTCATACACTTTGGCATAGGGAACTTCAAAACTGCAACTAGTTTGTTAGGATCGACTTACAAACCTTCACGTGAAATGCGATAACCCAGATAAGTGGTGTCCTTTGATCCAAACACACACTTAAATGGCTTCAACTTCAAACCAACTTCCTGCAGCTGATCCAAAACCTTACGTACATCATTGACATGCTCCTCCCACGTTCCATCCGAATGGATCAAAACATCATCGATAAAATCGGCAGTCACCTCCGGCATGTCGCAAAGAACCTCATCCATCATACGTTGGAAAGTTGATGGAGCATTGCTCAAATCGAAAGGCATCACCAAGAACTTGTACAGGCCAAATGGTGTCCAAAAAGCAGTCTTAGGAATGTCCATGTCAGCCATTAGAACTTGCCAATACCCAGATACAAGATCTAACTTGGTGAACCAATGGCTCCGCCTCAGTCGATCCAAAAGGTCTGTAGTATGAGGAAGTGGGTACACATCTGAGACGGTTACCTTATTTAATGGGTGATAGTCAATGCAGAATCGAACGCTCCCATCAGGCTTCGTCACAAGGTGAGGCTCGCACGCCCAAGGACTTCGAGATTTTTCGGATAACACCCTTCCCAACATCTCTTTGACATTCGCTCGTAAGATCTTGAGCTCCTTTGGTGACCGACACCGAACAGGTACCTTGATTGGCCTAGCATCTCCAGTTGGAATAGGGTGGCGTGTCGCAATTTTGGCCCCAGATGATAAGTCGAAGTTGAAAAGATCAACATACTCCTTGAGTTGATCAATAACTACAGCACGATGATCATCTGATGGATCCAAAGAAGAAAAGGAAGAGCATGAAGGGAAAATGGTTAGAAATAGGGGTGAGACAAAAGTGATGGAAACAGAGGTGGAAGCAGATGGACGAAGTGGAATAAAGGTAAGAGGAATGGAAGAAAGACGAGGGAGAGTCAAACAAGGGGGAGACTTTTCAAAGTCACACTTGGCATGATTGCGAGTCAACCAATTCATACCAAGAATAAGGTGAAAAGCTTGACTCGGCACCACCCGTAAAGATTGAAGCTCGAGCTCACGATCATCCACACGAACAACAATGTCCACTTCATCCCGCGAATAAGCATGAGTGTGTCCGTTGCCGTATAGAATGAAGACTGGTTCTACCACACGATGCAAATGAAGGCTACAACGTGTAGCAACAGATTGAAAAATAAAAGACAAACTCAAACCTGTATCCACCAACACTGAAAGGAAAACAGGACATGGCGTGTGATTAAATTGAGCTTGAAAAGTGAAAACCGGATGATTTGGTGCCGAGTGAACCCCTTGATGATACTCCCAAAAGAAAGACGGAGGGGTCACTAATTTATTTGCACGAGGACCCTCCTCTACTTGTGCGGTTTGTTGTTTCCTGAAAGATCCACCGCATCACAACCTTCCACTGCAGCAGCACCAATCGGACATTGTTGACGCCATGGCCTCCATCCTGGAAATGGGGACGCCAATCGGGAAACCGTTGACAACGCCGATACGTGTCCAACCTCATCACACGCCCAACAATGAACTGCACATCCACGTCCTCGTCCACGGGCCCCACCTTGTGCTGGTACACGAGCGGCAACAGCCTCAACCTCCATTGGAGCAGGTCCATCCCCAACATGAAGTGGAACAAGAGCACGTGAAGGTGCAAGTGGGAGAGGTGACGATTCATATCGTTGTGCCAGCCTCAAAGCATTGTCAAGAGTCACTGGAGCTAGTGCATGCACAAGTCCCACAAGGTCTTGACGAAGTGCTAGCCACAACATACCTAACTTGATGCGTTCCGACATGTTAGGTTCTGCATGTAGCAAAAGGCTTTGAAAGCGAACACCAAACTGCATCACCGACTCAGATGGCTCCTGACGAATACGATGCAACTGCTAAAAAAACATCATCACAGTCATTCGCATGCCCAAATGCACGTTTGAAGATCTCTGAAAGAATATTCCAATCTCCATGAGTTGCAACGTCCAGACCATTGTACTACTGCAATGCCGTCCCTTGAAGACAATTAGGAAACTCGCACAAACACTGAGCACTGTCCCACGAATGATATGTGGCAACCACAGTGAAGTGGTCAAACCAATGGTACACATCATCTCCAGGATTTTTGTGAAAGAAATCTGGCCGGACACGGGGGTTTGCAACATGAGTAGGAGGAGTACCCTGGATTGTGAATGTTGCCATTAACTGAGAATGATTGTTCAATTGCATACGCATGGCATCCAACAACTGCATGAGTAACTGCTCCACAGACAAGGGATTTGCCTGTTGTGGATCCATGGACGAAGAAAAGACAAAATCTATAAGAAAGGAATAGATCTAAACAATGAAAAGCTAGACCTAAAAAGACAAAGAAAATTGATAAAACGAAACAAATCCGAGCACTCCGTAGGGACAATTAGAGGTGCCCCTCACCTCCACCAATGTGAAAGCTCGAAATATAAAAATGTGTATCCATTAATTCAGAAACCCTAACTTATATACAAGTGAGTGGTCCAGATTGAATCCAATATGATGGCTATCAAAATCCACTACGCTAATAATAATATGTGCACATGCAGTCGTACACGTGGATCTTACAATTTATATATTTCAAGCTCTTGCAATGGTGGAGGTGAGGGGCACCTCTAATTGTCCCTACAGAATGCTCGGATTCATGTCTTATTTTTTGTACATCTTCTTTGTCTTTTTAGATATAGCTTTTTCATTGTTTAAATCGTTTCATTTTTGTAGATTTATATTCTATTCTTTTTGTAGATTTTTACTCTGTTCTTTTCATCCATGGCTATGCAACATGTAAATTCTTTGTTTATGAAGCAATTACTCATGTAATTGTTTGATGCTATGTGGGTGTAACTAAACAATCAAACTCAATTCGTGGCGGCATTCACAACCCATGGTGCTACTCCTCATGTTCATGCTGTGAATCCTCAAGTCTAGTTGGATTTTTTCCATGGAAGTCTTGGGATGATGTGTACCATTGATTTAATCACTTCATAATGGTTGCCACATATCATTTTTGAGAAAATGCTCGATGTTTGCATGAGTTTCTTACTTGTCTTTAATGGACAACGTTGCAGTGGTACAATGGTCTATACACAACAACTTGTGGGATTGGAATACTCTTTCAATGTCCTTTAAATACACATTTGGGCATGCTAATGACTATGATGATGCTTTCCAACAAATGCATCGTATTCGTCAGGATCTATTTGAGTCAGTAATGTAGTTTGGTGTTTGCTTTTGATGCCTTTTGCTTTGTGTAGAACTTAACATGTTGGAGCGGATCAAATTAGGTATGTTGTGGCTAGCACTTCATCAAGAACTTATGGGGATTGTGCATACACTAGCTCCAGTGACCCTTGACGATGCTTTGTGGCTAGCATAACGATATGAGACATCGCTTCTCCCACTTGCAACTTTGCATGCTCTAGTTTCACATGGTCTTGCTTCAATGGATGTTGATGCTGTTGCTGCCCATGTACCAAGACAAGGTTGGGGCCATGGACGTGGTTGTTGGGTGTATGATGAGGTTGGACACACATATTGGTGTTGTTTATGTTTCTTCGATTGGTGTCCCCATTTCTAGGGTGGAGCCTTGGCGTCAATAATGTTTGATTGGTGTTGCTGTAGTGAAAGATTTTGGTGCAATGGATCTTCTGAGAAATGAAGAATTGCATGAGTAGAGTAGGGTCCTCATATGAATAAGTTGGTAACCCCTCTATCTTCTTTCAGGAGTATCATCAAGGGGTTCATTCGGCACCAATTTATCTACTCTTTACTTTTCAAGGTCAATTTTGTCATAGTTTTTACTATGACTCCCCTTTACTTTAGACGTTGACTATTGTTACCTACTGTACTATGTTGATAACTTTAGATGTGGTGATGGTTTAGCCGGGTGTCATTAGGTATTTACAGAAAACTCTAGGCGAAGCTAGAACTTACCTTCTAGAAAATTTTTACCCTAGTTTTCAGTGTCCCGGTGGGGTTAATGATTAGTTTCGGTGAGTTTGGCATGTCGAATATGTTTAGAAATACCCCTATGTTTGACAGGTTAGGGTTTAGGGGTCTATGAATAACTCACCAAGTATATTCCCTCTGGGAATGAGATTTCATGCCAGCCCACTTATGTAAACAAGAAAATGGGGGGGGGGGGCTCTGTCACATAAATAAGGTACAGTATGTAGGAGTGAGGGTTCCTGGGTTCATCACTGAGCTCGTTACTCTTCCTCCCGGTGCAAGCTCTAGCTTGTGTCGTCAAGGCACAACCCTTTGTTGTGCCGCCCTAACTTCCAAATGACAGGGGTACGTCCCACCTTTGGGGTAGCTTACCCATAATGTTGGTGAATCCATGCCTGGGAGGTCTTGTCAGAATGCACATTCCAAGAGGCAGAGGTTGAAGCTTGTCTTCAGCCTCTTGCTCCACGTCAAGCTAGGTGTAGCACTCACGGCCAAGTAAGGCACATTTGTGTCCTTGTCCAACTGTGGGCATGGAATCTTGTTTGACAGGTTCTGTCAAGCCACGATCCAGGAACAAGGAAGAGAGCAGAATTCCGAGAACAAGGAAGCTTGACTTAGGAGCAGGACAAGCACTGGAGCAAGACCGGAACTAGGAACCAGGAGCAGGATGAGAACCAGGAACAAGACAAGAGCAGGAGGTAAGGAACAAGACAAGAACAAGGAACAAGAATGATTGTATAATGACTAGTGTTGATAGTAACTAATTGTACAACAATTAGGTCGGAGCTTTTATGCTTACAACCCCAAGAGCTAATCTGGTCATGAGCCTAATCTAGTCATGAGCTAAAAATGGTGACCCTTATTCTCTAGGCATATCCTGTAGCATATCTCTAGGCATATCCATAGGAATATCCTGTAGGCATATCTTGTAGGTATATCTTGTAGGAATATCCTATAGGTATATCCTGTAGGCTTATCCTGTATCCCGTATCCTGTATCATGTATCCTGTATCTTGTATCATGTATCATGTATCTTGTATTCGGAATTCTGCATCCTGTATCCTGTATTTGGAATCCTGCATCCTATATGGTCGTTGACAGCACCTCCTTCCTAAGGACGAGTTCCACGAGTCTTGGGACTTGGTTTAGCAGGATAATGCCGATGAAAGGCAGCAACCTTGGAAGAAGCATGGAGTAAGTTGGATGTAGGTTCCCAAGTGCGATCGATAGGCAAATAACCTTCCAATCCACCAAGTATTGAAGTTGGCAACGATGAAGACGAAAATCAAGAATGGCTGCCACTTCGTACTCAAATTTATTGTCAATAACCACAGGAGGGGGAGGAGAAAAAGCACGATCAGGAAGAGAAGAAGGATGATACGGATCCAACAAAGAGGTGTGAAACACATGATAAAGTTTCATTGTAGATGGTAACTCGAGTCGGAAAGCTACAGGATTAACCTCAACCAAATCCTGTAAAGGCCCAATCGTTGAAAATCCAACTTAGAAGAAGGCCTGTTGGTGCGAATATGCTGATGAAGAAGCCACACAAGATCACCAATCTTATAAGCAAGTGCCGGCTGACGATGAGCATCAGCATGACGCTTGTACCGTTTTTGTGCCTACTGAAGATGAACTCAGAGATCATCCTGTACCTGACAAAGATGTTGGAGATGATCATGTACTGTAGGAGCGGAAGAAGGAGAAACAGGAGGAGCAAAGTCAAAACCTGGATGGTAGCCTGTAAAATGAAGAAAGGTTCTAGCCTGTAGATGCGTGAACGGAGTTGTTATAGGCAAGGTCTAAATCGTGCGTTCTGACTGCCCATTAGTTTGTGGAGGATATCCTGAAGAAAGACCCGCTTTAACTTGTAGACTTCGGAGAAGCTTTCGCCAAAATTTGGACATGAATTGTGGCCTCGATCAAAAATAATGCTCTCAGGAAGATCATGGTGTTAGAGCATTTCATGGATCACCAACTCAATAGTTGTCTGGCCTGTAGCTGTCTTGTTGCATGGTAAAAAATGAGCCTATTTGGTGAAATGGTCAACCACCACAAGAACTATATCGAATCCACAAGGAGGAAGATCTGTGAAGAAATCCATAGAAATGGATCTCCAAGGAGCAGAAGGAACAGGAAGAGGACGAAGAAAACTAAAGGGCACGTGACGAGGCATCTTCGACTTGTTGCAAATGTCACAACTTCGTACAAACTTGTCCATAAAACCTCGCAAAGCCAGGCCACCAATAGTTGCAAGTCACCAACTCAACTGTCTTGGCCACACCAAAAGTCCTATAGCCGGGGTATCATGACAATCCTGTACCACACGAGTCCTACAAACACCAACAGGAACGTATAGGAGACCTTCCCGGTATAGGAGTCCGTCCTATATGGCAAACAACTTGTAGTCTGTACGGGAACTGGAGGAAGAAGAATTGGCGATGTCGGGACTAAGTGTGAGAACACATTTTTTGCCAAGTCGTCTGTAGCCAACTGCAAACAAATGTCCTGTAGAAGTGTTGAATCTGCTGGAGCCTGATGAACCTGTAGTGCTGCAAGCTGAAGTCGATATGGACCCAACAACACTTGCTTTTGACAATCATATGCAGGATCGCCCAGGGTCGGTGCAAGGTAAGAGCGCCTACACAATGCATCCGCTTTGCCATTTCAAAAACTAGGCCTGTAGACGATGACGAAATCAAAACGTGATAAGAATTT
Source organism: Selaginella tamariscina (assembly GCA_003024785.1). NCBI lineage: Eukaryota > Viridiplantae > Streptophyta > Lycopodiopsida > Selaginellales > Selaginellaceae > Selaginella > Selaginella tamariscina. The sequence continues at coordinate 78,709 of PUQB01000767.1, read as the reverse complement.
CACTCACCTAGCTTGTCGTCGACTGAGAACTTAAGCCGTTTGAAAAAACTCCAGGTTCTTGTGATCCATAAGAACTTGTATAGGATGCGCAACACCTTTAGGAAGTGCCACCACTCCTCGAACAAATCCATAATGGCCTTGAGTTCCTTGTCATGAATTTCGTAATTAATCTCGCCGAAAGGAACTTACGAGAGTGAAAGGCTTTAGGATGGAGTAACTTATCTTCTCCAACTTGTGATAGGATAGAACCTACTGTAAAATCCGAGGCATCTGCTTCAACGAAGAAGGGACGAGAAGGATTAGGATGTGCTAAAATTGGAGTGTTGTGAATGCATGTTCTTCCTTGTTGGACCAAGAGAAAACTCCTGTGCACTTGGTGAGTTCCGTGAGTGGAAGTACAACTGTATGAATCACCTGTAGAAGTTTGCAAAGCAAGGAAACATTGTATGTCTCGTACAGACTTGGACCTCTCCCACTCCATGATAATCTTCACCTTGTGCATGTCCATGGAAACGCCAACAGGAGAGACGATGTAGCCCAAGAATTTCACAGTGTCCCTGTCGAAAAAAACACTTCTCCAACTTTGTGTACAGGCCATGCTCACAAAGCCTCTGTAGAACTAGTCGTACATGCTTGTCATGTGCCGCCTAGTCCTTGGAGAAAATCAAAATGTCATCGAGCATCCTGGATAGTTGATTTCGAATGGTGACTTGATTCAAACCCCTGTAGTCCACAACCAAACGCAAACTCCCATCTTTCTTCTTGACAAAGAAGATAGGTGCTCCTGTAGGGGACTTTAAGTGATGAATGAAGCCAGATGTCAAGTTGTCCTCAATGTACTGACGAAGAATCTTCAATTCTGTAAGTGATAGTGCATAATTGGTCCGAACGGTGGAGTCTTTACTTCCGCAAGATTAATAGGACAGTCGTAGGACTTGTGAACAGGAAGAATTGCAGCCTTGTGCTTGTCAAAAACATACTGGAAAGAGTAATACTTGGATGGTAGGGAAGAAGAGGAGAAGGAGAAGGAGATTGAAAAACAGGAGAGTCAGATACAGGAAAGGTAGAAGAGATGTAGGAGTTACTTGGAAAGCAAAAAGATGAAAAGGAGCAGGATCAGTGGCAAGTTCATGCATAGTAGTGGTAAGAACTCGGAGAGGAGAAGAAGGGAGCTGTGACTGAAAAAGAGGAAGGATCTTGGGGAATAGAAGCAGAATAATGAAAAGAGGCAGGATTGGGGAAAACTTGTGCGAATGTTGACAAGTGTACAGGATTGGAAGAATCCTGTACAGAAGTCCGTGGATGCACAGGAGTGAGGAGAGCCTGCGAGTGTGCTAACGAACCAACAGGAGGTGGATCTGTTGAGGAGGAACCTTCGACACTGATATAGGATTGGAAGAACCTGTACAGGAATCCGCAAACTTACAGGAATGGAGAGAGCCTGTGGATGTGTTGAGGAACTGACATGAGGTGAATCTTGTCAAGGAGGAGTCTTCAACACTGATACAGGAATAGGCATAGTCAATCCTGGGTAACATGGAACATGGGTAAGGGCACTGTTACGGTGCTCTCCTGCATCCGATTGAGCGCGTGAGCTAGTAAGGTAACCGATTCGGTTCCTATGGTGTTCCGTTGCACTTGAGAAGTGCTCCGATCCAGACCCTCCGATCCGAACCCTCCGCTTCGGACATGGTGTAGTCCACGTCCCGGTATTTGTAGGTACCTTTCTCCTTCCTCATGGCCCTGCCCTCCCATTGAGGGTGGGTGACGAGGACGGGCTCCTCCTGGCTGTCCCTTGGGGCCCTCCGCGAGACCAACCTGACGGCTGGTGGCGCGACTTACCTCAGCTGGACGATATTCTCTCATCCAATGAGTGGCTTTGTAGGATCATGTATGGAATCCCCCTGTGACGTCTAGACAGTTGTGATCAAACGATAATCGTATTAAAGAACGAGAAAACAAATATACAAAAATATTCTATATGCTAAACTATATATTGTCTCCAAGATATCCAAGAATATTCAATGAATATCTCATATACCTTGGAGTCTTGGACTTGAAAGCTCGAGCTCCAGATACCCGGTTTTGTCATGCTTCAGACCTTTATCGATCTCTGTCAGGATACTATTGCATGCCGGTCCACGAACCAGTCCACATACAGAAACAACCCAGATGAAACAACCCAAAGAACATGCCCCTGTATATACCTTTTGGAGACTTGTATATACTGCAAAACATACTACATAAAGCAGCATATTCCATCAACATATTCCCAATAGCATATGCCAAGAATATCCCTTAAGAATATTCATCCCACTCCAAAGAATCTTTAAGATGGTGAACTAAGTAAAAGATATCACCAAGGAGGATGAGACCAACTCACACCTCACACCAAGAAAGTACCGACAAATGCCTAACCCACACCCACTAGCACTGTACACAACCCCAAGAACCCACAAGCCCTTCCTCCATGGAGCATTGAAGGTGCCTAATCCACACCAACCAACACCCCTTCAAAACCTGTCACCACCTGTGCTACCTTGAATAACAACCAGCATGAGCCAAGCCAATGGATGAATCATCTGGCACACCACACCACACCCAAACGTGCCACAGTAGCACCAGCAAGTGTCTAACCCACACGAACTAGCACCATCAGCAGCAGAAAACAAAACCAAGAAAAAAACTGCCATGCAAACTCAATCATCATGTGTAAACCAGCAAACTGGCAACACAGCTGCTTATCCCAATCTACAGAACCCACCTTATCTTTCACTAAGTGCATCCACCCATGTTGAATGATACACTCACTTCTAGAACCCACAACTGGTAATCACTCATCTGATAAAAAAGTCAGAATGAGTCAATACCGGGTTTCCGGTGATTCCTTCACCAAGGAACTCACGAAAGAGTGCATCCCCCCATTAGAAGGAAAAAAACCGAAAAGACAGGCCTTAACCACCGAAAAGACCTGTCGAAATGCTGTTTCAGAACGAAAACATATCCAAAGTCACCACACGTCCAGCCTAGGCAATGACCATACATCCCTATACCCTCAATCCCAAACCGAACTTCTGAAACAGTAGCATTTGCGAGAAGCCAAACTCTCCGCCCAAGGGGGGAAAATGTGGTCGTCCATCAAACTGAATGGACTTTACTGTTCCCAGAGAAGAATAAGCATAAACCGGCCCATGTCTAGCACCTACTAAGCCTATAGAACAACCTTAAAGCATCACAAGTACCACTAGACCACTGAAACAGCCGCTATACATCAAGCAACATGCCCCCCTGCACATGCCCGAAGGAGGGAAATGCTGTAAAATGAAAACCTGGGACCAAATCCAGCATAGACCACAAGCACCACGTCCATACCAGCATACCAAGCCTCATTAACAGCGTACACACTTTAGAAAATAATTAAACAAGTTGCCATAAAGATGCAACGTTGTAACTAAAGTGGGCATGATACGTGAAAATGGGAATATAAAATAAATTACTAATTAATACTTAAGTTTTAATTATTAATTAATCATTTAATTAATATGTAATTAAGCCTTAAATATTAATTAATTAATTAATTAATCCTTCAATAACCTTACTTAGTAAGGAATATTCCTAAAATATCTTAGAATATTCATATTATTCTAAAAATAGTTTACAATAATGAAGAAATACTATCAAACATAATTACAAATGAAATCATTTTCTTATCAACATGTTAATTTTTTATAAATACTTTCTTCCTATCATACAGAGAAATCTCCTCATTTTGTCTAAATCATCACTCTCCGGATTAATCAAATCATTTTGGTCAATATCTTGATGTTGTTGCCACCACTAACACTCTCACGAATGCAATTGGGAGTTGCCATCCTTGTTAATACATAAGATGTAATAAGAAGGTCTGCATAAAGGCTCATCTAAAAATGACGTTCCTTAAGAATAATATTATAAAGCGCCCGGTTGCTATCCTTCATTTTATAAAATTCAAAATCACGAGAAAGAAAAGCTTCAGGAAATGTATGATACGGTGGATACTGCTCACAAAAATTTTCGAGATTCTTCTTTCTGAGGCACGTATCCAAGTAGTTCACTAGCTCATCCATGATATCGGTATCAGAATATGGATCGAAAGTGATTGGATGAATACAAGCAATGTTTTGGTTGAGCATAGCCTTCTGAGGAGAGTCGTCTACTACTAACATCTGTGCATTCATTATCCTTAAGCGACTGATCTCCCCATGAGTCCCAATTATTCTTTCATTCTTGAAGAAGTATGGCTTGCTTTCCTTTCTTATATTGTGAAATTCGAGAGGTTTATAACATATTCGCTGGTCAAAAATCCAATCTTTACGAATCACCTCTTCTGCAACACTACAATGTTTCTTAAGCAAATTCAACAGCGGTGTTAAGTTATGAATCTGCATGCATGACCAAATCCCCACAAGCGCACCCATCTCCTTAAGCTTTTGAAAGAGACGATCCAACCCTGGACGAAAAATAATATCATATCGAAATTTACCATGACAAGGAATGAAATCTCCTTGTTTGATTTCTTTTTTCCTATCCTCGGGCCTTTGTCGATGAAGCAGAACACCATTGACATCCAACAACACAATATGGCCATGAGTAACATGGATAGCGTTGCCTCTTGAATACTTTGCAAATCACTTGTTTGCTCCCTTTCACATTTATCCGTTGCACTATCTCGTTGCCTATCCCTTCATCATTTAATTGTACATCATCCTTACAAGATTCAGATATTGCATGCGCTGAAGAAATTGATTTCGGAACTGAAGCCAATAAAAATGATGATGAAAAATGAAGTGGCCCCCATGGTAACGATGTTTTGAGCTGCATTATTATCCATTTCCTGCATGAACTCTGTCATTCTGACATGTGGCACAAGAAATTGTCGCCAAACCCCTCTCTTACCTCATGCCAATGCTGAAAATCCATGTTCTCAATTGTTTCATTACATCTGCAAAATGATAATTAGCTGACCTTAAAATTATCAAGGTATATTATTTACCTTGTTAATGTGTGACCCATGTTTGAACTAAAAGCTTCATTAATCCTTGAGAATTTATTTTCTGTACAAATATAAACGAAATATACAAAAATGCCTTATGTTACACTCATTTACAACTATTCGTCACTCTAAATCATTAACAATTCTTCTTCGCTATTACCTTCTGAGTGAGGCGAAGAAGGTCTAAGCCGCTTGTGAGATGGTTCAAGATCTTCTGCATCTTCTATTGATGTTTCCATGGGTAATGGAGTGTGCAATGTTCTGTACTCCTCGAGATAACTTCCGGTCTAATATCTGATTGAAGTTCGTCTCAGACTCCGACATTGAACCAGATTCGTCTTCAGAGCTATCGCACTTATCGGAGGGAACTTTCTCAAATACTCCTTATGGATTCGTTGGGGTATCAGTTGAGAACCTATCTATCCACTTGTTCAGGTCCTCAACCATGGTCTTATCCTTTTCAACGGCAAACACACATGTATGCCGAAGGTAACACTCCTTCAAGACGGACCCCCTAGTGCAGTAGTCAAAAACCCACGCATCACTGTGAGGACCCCTGATCAAGTTGACGATGCTCCGTGCCGCTTGACTTGTGATGTTTGGATAACGTACATTGCCGAATACGTCACTCTCACTATCGGTGTATCGGATGGAGGTTCAGGGCCGTTGGAGTGCAAACAGATGCCTGGCCAGTCATTTGGAAGTTTGAAATGTTTGGCGCATTCCTAACAACCAAGTGAACAACCGAATCAATGCACTTCGGATCAGCATCATTCATATAAAATCCTGTCCAACGATGTTTATTCCTCTTGGCAAAGGCGAAGGCAAAGGTATCGGTGACATGAGCAAGAATCAAGAAATAAATACCTGAAAATAGATATCAGTCAAGAGTGCAAGTATGAATTCAATAATAAATACCTTCTTTACATGCTTGCACGGCTAAGTTTCTCCACCAAATCCTCTAGTGTCCTGTCTGTCGAAGGATTTTTTGACACCCGCCGATCCATCACGAACAATTGAAACGGTTTCCTACAAGCAGTGATGGTACCCCATAAAGTCTCCGAATCCAACAACAAACATCTGTAGGGCTTGTCGTGATTCGTAGCATCCTCCTTTATAAGGTTCAACTCGGTTCTCCGCTGCTGAAGGACTGCCATAAGAGAAGGCGTCATCGCAATGTTCTCCTTTTTGGCGTTGGCGTGCAATAGATTCTTGCCCAGATCTTCCGATTGATTCACCCATTCGACAAGCATATCATCGTCACAAAATATTTGCTGACCTCTTCGTATGTTGAAGCCGAAATCCAACCCAGTTTGTGGCAGTGTATTCCCAACCACTCCTTGAAGTGCCTGACCGTCTTCAACTCCATTGCCTTGAGATGAAAAGGAGAGGTGGGCTGCTGTTGTTAATCTGTAATTTGCCATCAATCACCAAATCAGCCAAGACTTCCATCTCCTCCATCGTTGTTCCATTTAAAGGCTTCAACCATGTGAGCTTGAAATCGTTGTCTACATCCTTTATAGATTGAACAGACTTAGCCTTCGGCGTCTTACTGGGTTTCTTTGCAGACTTCTCTGAGGGCTCCACTTCACTTGTCTGCTTCTTCTTCAGTGTTCCTTTTGCAAAGGATTCCATAATCCCCAACCATTTGCAAAGATCCTATCCTCGGGACAAGAAATCAACATCATCAAAAAGGATGTTTCCTTCCCGCCCACCTGGGCAAAATCAACTGCTACAATTTCTTCAACTCTCTGAGAAAAAAACAGATTAATATACCGGCGAGATAAATCCCGCCCAAACAATTTGCTTACCCGGTAGTCCGCAGATTGTGTATTCCCTGCGGTAGCTCTTTGTGGTCGCTGAAGAGATTCCCACACGGCTCGCGTGTGTTTGAACTTCTCCCATATTTTGCTGTTGTAGTGGTTGGTGTCTGCAGCGTCCCATTCCGCCGATAACTTATGGTACTGCTCGATTGTGAGATTCGGCTTCGCTAAAAACGCCGATCTTTTCGTCAGCTTCTCACGGGTATGCTCGGAAAGTTTTGTTGCCATCGTTCCTTTGTTGTGTTCGTCGAGAAGTCGTTGGGCTGCCGTTATTGTGTGCTGGCCACTAATGATGTAGTACTTGATGATTTTCTATTCTCCGTCTGAACCTTCCTCATTTGTTCCGGTGTTGTGATCCACTTTGTCAGCGCCTTTGTTTCTCTCGTAGTATGCACACAAAACAGCATTATGTGGAACGGTGTAAGAATTGTCGTCCTTCATCTTCTCCATGAGCTCAGCTACACGTTCCTGATTGAGTGGCCTGTAATTGAAGTTTGGGTTGACGCTGCAATACTTAACCCTACACTCGTAAATCCTATCATCCAACATCATTTCCTTGTGGCTTATTGCAGCATGGGACGCCACAGGTGCAGCTGACAAAACGACTAGATTTTCTTCTACGATCCGAATCAACATGTGTGATCCCCGATTGATGCTGTTCTAATGTTCTCGGCACACTCTTCCAGCTCCCGAAATTTGCTAAGCAAATTGAACGTGATCTGTAAAGAACCTGAGACCAAGCCACCCTCTCAATCTCCTTATGATGTCGCTGTGTTCTTCTTCAATGTGAAGAGGGACGATTGCTCCACTTGTGATTTTCTGTATTGTGAAGCAATATCTCCTGACAATACACCTACTCGATGAGTCTGAAGATCTTCGAAGTAGACATCCAGTGGATCCCCTCCATAGATGGGCTTTCGTTGAGTTGAAGAAGAACTCCAAGGTCAACATCATTAGTGAACACGTGAACGTCATTATCCACAAGTCGACAAAACCACCCGAAATTAATGTTGTAACTGGCGACCTCTGGATCCGAGAACGTGACATTGGATGGAACAAGGCATATGTGTCGAGCATCGTCAATCTGGGTTCAGCATGCTTTCGGATGCTTGACTAGCACACCCACTTTCCATTGTTTTGCTTGTCCATGCGATGTGACAGAGGTTAGTTTGACAGCAACCATGGTTGTTCCAATGCGCTTCCCGTTTAGTTTGAAATATGGCCAAGTTGATTCCAGAATCCCCCTGCCCATCTCTTCTCCTGCTCTCGTCTTTAATGTCACCTCAATTCCACATCTGAATACAAAAATGATTAGTTCAAGTATCCGAGTATAACAGATTTTATTTTAATTCTTACCCAGAATTTGACGACGACTCCATACTAATGACTCGATCTCCTTGTTTAATTAAATCGTCCTTCTGCAAAATAATACACTATGAATACAAATCATATAAAAACGCACACACACTTGTATAAACCCGAATATACAAAAATAATACACAGAGAGAAGTGACGGAATTAACTGTCCAAAGCTCACATTTGTGCTAGTGCAAAAGAAAGATAACATTTCGTTTTAGAACCACCACAAATGTGAGCTCTGGACAGTTTTACATAGATTCCTAGCTTTTACTCGAAATATTATGATAAGATGATAAAAGTAAATAAAATGAGATATGCAACTTATATATACTAATACACATATATATTCACATGGAAGGTGCGGCGGGATTAATCTCGCCACCCCTTCAATGCCTCCTGAAAGAGTGGGCGGGATTAATCTCGCCACCTTTCTGGAGGCCTTGAACGGGAGTGCGGAATTAATCTTGCCACCCTTCTCGGTCTCAGAGAGAACTGGCAGGATTTATTTGCACACCCCTTCAGTGACTCCAGAAAGGAGGCGGGATTAATCTCGCCCACCATGTAAGGGATGGTTAAATGAATTTCCCACCCTTCCCAGTCTCTCCATTGGTATGTTGTAAACCTTCTACGTCTCAGACAGAAACGTTTGGGATTGGTCCGACTCACCAATGGAGAAAAAAGGAAGGGTGGCGGGATTCATTCCTCCAACAGGCATTGAAGGCTCGGCGGGATTAATCCCGCCAGGGCCCTTGCGGCGGGATTAATCCCGCCGGACGCCAATTCCCTCGCGAATCGGGCGGGATTAATCCCGCCGCCTAGGCCCTTCAGGCAGGCCTTTGGCGGCGGGATAATCCCGCCCGATTCGCGCAGGGCATGCGTAGCGCGGGATTAATCCGCGCCCAGGCCCTTCACTCGGGCCTTAGCGGCGGGATTAATCCCCGGAACCAATGCCCTGTGCGAATCGGCGGGATTAATCCCGCCGCCTAGGCCCTTCAGGCAGGCCTGGCGGCGGGATAAATCCCGCCCGATTCCGCGCAGGGCATGCGTAGCGGCGGGATTAATCCCGCCACGCCAATGCCCTGTGCGGAATCCGCGGGATTAATCCCGCCGCCTAGGCCCTTCAGGCAGGCCTTTGGCGGCGGGATAAATCCCGCCCGATTCGCACAGGGCATGCGTAGCGCGGGATTAATCCCGCCGGACGCCAATGCCTATGCGGAATCGGCGGGATTAATCCCCTGCCTAGGCCCTTAGGTAGGCCAATGGCGGCGGGATAAATCCCGCCCGATTCCGCGCAGGCATGCGTAGGCGGCGGGATTAATCTCGCCACTCATTTGGCTAACCGAATAACCTGCCTGAAATGGCAGCGGGATTAATCCCGCTGCCGAGGGGCTAACCATATAGCAGCGGGATTAATCCCGTCGCTACACACGTCTCACCATATGCGGCGGGTTAATCCCGTCGCTACACACGTCTCACCATATAGCGGCGGGATTAATCCCGTCGCTACACACGTCTCACCATAATAGCGGCGGGATTAATCCCGCCGCTACAACACACACACACACACACACACACACACATATATATATGTATATGTGTGTGTAGGAGAGTGCGTGTGTGTGCCAGAGGTAGACAAATCAAATAAAATTATACAAATACACACACACACATATATATGTATATGTATATGTATATACAGGAGTGTGCGTGTGTGTGCGAGAGATAGATAAATAAATAAAATTATACAGATACTGGTACACATAATATATGTATGTATATATGTACATAGGTATATATATATATGTGTGTATATGTATATCATGTGTATGCGTGTGTGAAGCAAATAAAGTCATACAAATAAACAAACACACACACACATATATATATACAGTAGTGCGCGTGTGTGTGCGAGAGATACAATTAACAAATCAATAAAATTATACAGATACACACAACACACACACACACACACACACACATATATATATATATATGTATAGGAGTGTGCGTGTGTGTGCGAGAGATAGAGATCTATAGAGAAGAGAGAGAGAGAGAAGGAGATATATATTATATATATCTGTGTGTGTATATGTATACGAGTGTGCGTGTGTGTGCGAGAGATAGAGATCTAAATTATATTTATTAAGATACACACACATATAAATATATATGTGAATAAAATAAATAAATAAACCCAGAGGAGTGTGCGTGTGAGAGAGAGAGAGATCTCACCTGTGTGAGAGAGAAAAGGAGATTTCACCGCCGCCGCCGCACCTTACAAACCCTAGGAATATACTTAAACCCTAAAAGGAATAGAATATATATTAACCTAATCAAATATTCCTTTTAAGAATATACTTAAACCCTAAAAGAATAAACTATAGATTCGCCCTAAACGAATATTCTTTCATTATATTATCAGCGTGTGCGTGTGCGTGGGTGTATCACATACACCCCAAGAATAAATATCATGCAGGGGTTTAACACGTGTGTGTCCATGAGAGTGTTAATTTCACGTGCAACGATACATATATACACACATAGTATTATACACATAGACATACATACATATTAGTACATATTAATATTAGAGAGACAGAGTATAGGATCATGTATAGTGTGTATGTATGAGAGAAGAGTGACAATACATATATGGATCATGCATGGTGTGTATGTATGAGAGAAGAGAGACAGTACATATTTATATGGATCATGCATGGTGTGTATGTTTGAGAGAAGAGAGACAGTACATATTTATATGGATCATGCATGGTGTGTATGTATGAGAGAAGAGAAAGAGTGTTAACAAATTAAATTCATACACATTGCATATATTAGTACACACATATACATACACACGTGTATACACACAGACATACATACATATTACATGTGTAAATTCAATGTGTTAACATAGGGTTTAGGGTTTAGGGTTTAGGGTTATGATGGATCATGCATAATATTTATGTATGAGAGGAATGAGTGTTATACATAGATATACATTATACATATTACATAATATTGTAACATCAATACATATTATGGATCATGCATGGTGTGTATGTATGAGAGAGAGAAGGGATTATGCATGGTGACACTGTGTATGTATGAGAGAAGAGATAGAGTGTTAACAAATGAAAATCGTACACATTGCATATATTAATACATATATACATACACATGTGTATACACACAGACATACATATATATTACATGTGTAAATTCAATGTGTTACATACACACAGACTGAGTACATATAGATCATACATGCGTTGAACATAATGTTTTTCAATAAAGAAGCAACATATAATTTCTCAAGTTTGGTTTAGGGCAATGTGCATGTGTGTGCATATGTGTCTTTGTAAGTACTTCTAATGCGTGTGCACGTGTATATATAAATTTATGATCGTGTTTATATATAATATGTGCAAAACAAACATCGAATAATTAAGAAAATAATATTAATATACACACTATGAACATATTTTAAATTATACATAATAATATATGATTTTATCTAATATATAGCCATATATAATTTTAATAATATATATTAATTTAATACTGATAATAAGGTTTAACATTAGAATATTCTTGAAATAATAAGAAATTAATTGAGAAAATCCCATTAATATATACAAATGTAGATCAAGTACTGAAATAATTAACTAATTTAATTATGATAATCATGTTTAATATTGAAATATTCTTGAAATAATAAGAAAATAATAAAGAATATCGCATTAATATAAAGAAGATTAATTACTCAAATAATTAAGAAAATGAAATTAATATACACACTATGAACATATTTTAAATTATACATAATAATAATCATTTTATCTAATATATAGTCATATATAGTTTTAATAATATATATTAATTTAATATTGATAATAAGGTTTAACACTAGAATATTCTTGAAATAATAACAAATTAATTATTGAGAAAATCCCATTAATATATACAAATGTAGAATAATTACTGAGATAATTAAGAATAAGACTAATTTAATTATGATAATCAGGTTTAATATTGGAATATTCTTTCAATATTAAGAAAATAATAAAGAATATCCCATTAATAGTAGGAAATGTAAATTAATTACTCGAGTAATTAAGAAAATAATAATAATAAACAGACTATGAATATATTTTAAATGATACATAATAATATATCAATTTATTTATTGTATTAGTGTATATATATATATAATATAAACTCAATAATATATACTTGAATATTAAGAATGTAAACAATTACAAAAATTTCGTAATATTAAACAGCTTGAAGCACTTGAATAACATTAAATGCAATTTTAAAACACTCATTGAATTGGAGAGTATATATGTCAGACTATCGTTATTTGTTTCAACTCATCTTAAATTTTATTTTCTGTTGTTTTTCAAAAATTTCGAATTTCTGACATAAGTATTGTCAGTCTGACATGTAAATTTGAAAATGCATTTAATTTCCCACTCAAATTCAGATCTGGTTCTTTCTCCGGCAAGGGTTTCTTCATTCTTTATTTTCATTCTTCAGATTTTCTTTTTTTTCTTAGTGATCAGCTCAGGAGCGACATTAAATTGGGTGCGTTATTGTTTATAGGAAAGCACGGCGCCTTCAGTGCTGTTTACAAGTAAGTATTATAAACAAATTTAAATATATTTATAAAGATTCACTCTCTTACATTCTCTCTTAAATTTTAGAATTTAGGGATTTAGGAATGCATTAGGATTACAATATATTCTGTTAGGGATTTATCCCGTTTAAATATACTTTTAACTTAATATTCTCGGTTAGCCGGGGCGGCGGGATTAATCCGGCCATTTTTTTTCGCCTCTTTGAAGAGGTGGCGGGATTAATCCTGCCACCATTTCTTTCATAGCTATATCAGAATTAGTTCGGGCAATGCTTCTCGCCTTTAAAAAGAGCGGCGAGATTAATCCCGCCGATAACTCTCTCAACTGATAAGATTTACTTGAATTTATTAAAAGAGTTGTCGCGGGATTAATCTCGCCAACCATTTTAGGAGGCAGAGAAGTACTTCCCTGTTTTAAATATTTGTGGGCAGGATTCATTCCGAATCTCTTTAAAATCATAGTCGGAGAGAGTTGTGGGCGGGATTAATCCCGTCGCTTATTCCCCGTCGTCAGAGTTGTGGGCGGGATTAATCCCGCCGCCTATTCTCCGTCGTTAGTTTGTGGCGGGATTAATCCCGCCCCTCTTCCTCGTCGAGGAATTTGCGGCGGGATTAATCCGCCAACTCTCACAGACGAGGAAGATCCGGTGGCGGGATTAATCCCCCGGTACTTCCTCGTCGGAGGGAGCCCGGCGGGATTAATCCCGCCGCTACTTCCTCGTCGGAGGGAGCCCGCGACGGATTAATCCCGCGCTACTTCCTCGTCGGAGGGAGCCCGTGGCGGGATTAATCCCGCCGCTCCTTCGACGAGGAAGTATCGGCGGCGGGATTAATCCTGCCGACTCTCTCGATGGGGTAGAGTGACGGCGGGATTAATCCCGCCGACTCACTTCGAAGGGGTAGATCTGCGTGGGATTAATCCCGCCCATCAGTTATATTAATAAAGCATGAGATATTATTTATATACATAATTATGTATTATTGCACATGCATATTATTAAGCAACCGCAGTTATGATTTCTTAGAAATATTGCATAAACAGATATCATAAATAACACAATTATTTATGTGCAGGATAATATGTATATAACTGGAGATAAAGTAGTCTTCTTCGGAACAACGAGATAGTTGGCACTGGAACTGTGGAAGTTCGAGATGAATAATGCATCATGTCACAATATTGCCCAAGGATCTTGTGTGTACGTATGGGTGAACACCATTTTCAAGCATGTTGAGGTTCTGGAATGGAATTTGAGGAGGGTTCTCCTGTATTGTGGAATTTGGATGAAGTCAAGGCTGACACAGAATATACAGAGTCACAAACAAATAGTAGCACGAGTTTTCCAGATGATGGCTTGCCTGCTGTGATGGATGAGGTGATTCTCTTTCTTCATGAGATTGAGGTTGGAGAGGCATCATCACAGCTATAAATCCAATGGAAGCAGTGTCAGAAGAGAAACTAGGGTCCGACTTCGTGGGTGTAGTTGTGACAGAGGTTTCACCTAATGGCACTTGCATCCTGGATCCCTCGTGAGGTGGCGAACATCTGAATTAAGACGGCAAGATGGTTCAACATATTCTGGGTTGGATTTCAATAATAACAACCCGGAAGAACAACTCATATTTGAAGAGGTTCCTTGCATTGGTCCTATTGTAAGAAAAAGGCGATTCATGGGTTGCAGATCTTCCCCTGCAAGTTTCAGCAAGAGGGTAAGATGGATCCTACATCTTCCGAAAGTGTTACGAGCATTTCCACGATTGACTGTTGCAAGAAGAAGTGTTGTCAGATGGCAGACCGGAATGAAATTACCCAATGTAGACATGTCTTTCGTATGCTCACCCAAAAGCAAAGGCATGAGTTTGTATATGCTGCACTAACTGGGTGTATTGATGGAATGGCCTCGGACACAGGTTATCAGAGTACATCCATGGTATTTAATAAGGTGGCCATCTGCTTCAAAGCTTGGTACAGTATATACGGGATCCCAAAGACCACGTTCTACCGTCGGAGGGATGAGTGGCTAGATGGAGCGCGAACCTCAGTTCATGGGAACACTGCTTGGTCAAAACCCGCTCTCACATCATGGCAGCCATAGAGATACTCAAGGCTTTTGTGGAAGCAAATGCAGACAGGATGCCTCACAAATGCCGAACCACAAATGCAGGGGTCAGGGAAAATCTCAAGGTTTTGCCTTCAATCTACACTCAATTGAAGCTGTGTGAACATGTGAACAAGTGCCTCAGTTTGATGGGGCTCAAGCAATCTGCACTGGTACCTTCAACAACATATGGAATACTCATTTTAAGGATGTGGAGATTGCAAAACACTCTAGCTTTTCCAAGTGTGACACTTGTACATCATTGAAGGCTGCAGAGGCTTGTGCAAAAACCTTGGTGGAGATCACTACCATTCAAAAAAGATGGAGGCCCACATGATTGCACAACAAACTTGCCGGTCTCAGTACTATGCACACCGCATGCTTTCTGTGTCACGCCCATCAGAGTACCTGTGCTTGATCCATGACAAGATGGATCATTCAAAGACCAGCATTCCAAAGCTCTTTGCAACACCAAAGTGCCTTGGAAATGTCATGAAACTTCCGATTTCATTGACAGGTGTGCTAACACATGGACACGGTTGTGAGTCATATGGACACTTTTCACTTCCACATTGGTCTAGCGACTCCAATTTCACTATTGGGTCAGCCATGTGTTTCAGAAACCTTGAAGCCCACTCACAGACAAGTCCTATCAGTGATCTCAAAGTGAAGAAACAACACCTTCAACCTTTACATAATGCTCTCATGAACACGTCTGCACTTGAGGCTACTTGGGAATATGAGAGGCATTGTCAGCAACCTGCACAAAAAACAGATGGCCCTGTTGAGAGTTCAGGTTCAGTGGAGGGATCTAGCTCAAATAGTGTACATGTGTCCTCAACATCAAATAAGCTTCCTCGTCATTTGCTTTTACAGATGGATAATTGTGCAGGCGAGAACAAAAATAGGTAAATCATTTTACTTAAGGGTTTCTCAAGCTCATACTTACTTTTATTTTCTAGATATGTGCTAGCATACTTGTCAATGCTTGTTGCCAAAGGTGTGTTTGAAACAATCACGCTCAGTTTCCTTATGGTTGGTCACACTCATGAAGATATTGATGCGTTCTTCAGCAAGGTCTCCAACTCTACAAAAAGGACAAGTGCACTTACCTTACCGCATATGATGAATCTTTTTGAAAATTGCATCTCCAAAAAAAGTTGTGCTTTGCTTGTGACTGAGGTGCCAGACTTCAAAAAATTTCTCAAGGAGTATATAAAAGAAGGGAGTGATTCTTTAGTTGGTCACCTTGTGCCGCTACAATTCTTTTTCTCCATACGAGATGGTATACCTATTATGCAGTACAAGTTACGGCCATCAGAGCAGGAGTGGTTACCGAAAGAGGGCTTAATGCTCTTCAAAAGTGGAGAGATGGAAAGCCACTTCTCCCAGAAGGACAACCAGACCCTATTCCATTGAGTGCCCAGCTCAAGGAACAAGAGGTTATTATTGATGGCATCAAAAAATATGTGGCATGGGTTCAAAAATCGATGCCAAAGAATTCTGATAAGGCAACTGGTTACTCAGAACTATATAAGCATGTGGTCGACTATTGGGAGACTGTTGTTCGAGAGTTGGAAGGGCCTACTGTCACAAGTACAGAATTGCAACACCCTTTTGGCCTAAAACAAGGTGGCGAGAGGAGATTGAAATGACATCACTGAGCACAAGACATAGAAGCCAGTAGTGATGTGGAAGTGCAAACCCCACACTTTGTTGGACAAAGGAACCAAAAACCTAAAGCATACTTTGATTGCTGCCAGGATCTTCAAAAACTAATGATGGTTCTCATTACTCCAGATGCGTCATATAATCAGCCTATTTGGATGGGTCAAATTATCGACACACCTGAAGTAATCACAAAAAATAGTATTGTTAAGGTTGCATGGTTCAAACCACAAAAAAGGCGACACGAGAAGGAGAGCGAAAGATATAATGGATGCCTAGAGAAAACATGGTCTCCCAATCAAAAAGACCCAGCATGTTTTATAAATGTTAAATCCATTCGATATGGGTGGATGTCAAGAAGCGTTGATAAAGTCACGATTAACAAAACTGCAAGGGAATGTATGTTTTCTGAAGCTTAAAGCAATTACAAAATTATAAAATATCATATATTTAATATTCATAATTATTATAAACTCTTTAATAATAGTACCAAATTGTTACTTAACTATATAAATTTAAAAAAATATGGAAGATTGACTATATTATTATAGGATTTATATATATATTATTACTACTACAAATTTTTAATTAATAATGTTATATTTAAATATTAATATTTTAATAACAACATCAATATTTATATAATGTACCTCTTATGCTCTTCCTTAATTGTTATATTAGGCAATATATTATATAATTTAATACCTTCTACTTTTATAATGTTATTAATTTTTGTTCAATGAATGCTATAATTTATTAAAGGGTCAAATACAAAATAGAATATTCTAAAGAATATTCTTTTTTCAAACATATATTCTAAAGAATATTCCTTTAATATTAGAAAATGCTAATTAAATAGCTAAAATTGCTAATTATTAGAAATGGACTATAGCCATGCCCATTTTAGTTACAACTTGCATAAAGGCTTATCTAAAAAATAACGTTCTTTAAGAATAATATTGTAAAGTGCCTGGTTGCTCTCCTTCATTTTATAAAATTCAAAATCACGAGAAAGAATAGTGTTAGGAAATGTTCTCACAAAAGTTTTCGAGATTCTTCTTTCTGAGGCACAAATCCAAGTAGTTCACTAGCTCATCCATGGTATTGGTATTAGAATATGGGCCAAAAGTGATTGGATGGATACAAGCAATGTTTTGGTTGAGCATAGCCTTTTGAAAAGAATCGTCTACCACTAAGATATGTGCGTTCTTCATTATCCTTAACTAATTGATCTCCCTATGAAGCCCAATAAATCTTTCATTCTTAAAGAAGTATGGGTTGCTTTCCTTTCTTATATTGTGAAATTCGAGAGGTTTATAACATATTCGCTAGTCAAAAATTTAATCTTTACGAATCACTTCTTTTGCAACACTACAATGTTTCTTAAGCAAATTCAACAGCGGTGTCAAGTTGTGAATCTGCATGCATGACCAAATCCCCACAAGTGCACCCATCTCCTTAAGCTTTTAAAAGAGACGGTCCAACCCCAGACGAAAAATAATATTATATCGAAATTTACCATGACAAGGAATGAAATCTTGTTTGATTTCTTTTTTTTATCCTCAGGCCTTTGTCGATGAAGCAGAACACCATTGACATCCAATAACATAATATAGCCATGGGTAACAGGGGTAGCGTTGCCTCTTGAATGCTTTGCAACTCACTTGTTTACTCCCTTTCACATTTATCTGTTGACACTATATCGTTGCCTATCCCTTTATCATTTAATTGTACATCATACTTACAAGATTTAGATATTACAAGCGCTGAAGAAAGCGATTTAAGAACTGAAGCCAATAAAAATGGTGATGAAAAAACTGAAGTGGTCCCATAGTAACGATGTTTTGAACTACATTATTATCTATTTCCTGCATGAACTCTGTCATTACATCTGCAAAATGATAGTTAGCTGGCTTTATAATTATCAAGGTATATTATTTACCTTATTAATGTATGACCCATGTTTGAACTAAAAGCTTCATTAATCCTTGAGAATTTATTTTTTATACAAATATAAATAAAATATACAAAAATGCCTTATGTTACACTCATTTACAACTATTCGTCACTCTAAGAACTCATTAACAATTCTTCTTCGCTATTACCTTCTGAGTGAGGCGAAGAAGGTCTAAGTTGCTTGGTAGATCGTTCATGATCTTCCGTATCTTCTGTTGATGTTTCCATGGGTAATGGAGTATCTGAATGTTCTGTACTCGTTGAGATAACTTTTGGTCTAATATCTAATTGAAGATCGTCCTTAGACTCCGACATTGAACCAAATTCCTCTTCAAAGCTATCGCACTTCTCAGGAAGGAACTTTTTCAAATACTCATGTATGGATTTGTTAGGGTAGTCAGTTGAGAACCTCTCTATCCACTTGTTCAGGTCCCTTAATCATGGTCTTATCCTTTTCAACGGCAAACACACATGTATCCCAAAGGTAACACTCCTTCAAGACAAACCCCCTAGTGCAATAGTCAAAAACCCATGCATCATTGTGAGGACCCTGATCAAGTTGACGATGCTCCGTGCAGCTTGACTTGTGATGTTTGGATAACGTACATTGCCGAATACGTCCCTCTCAGCTATCGGTGTATCAGATGAAGGTTCAAGCTCGTTGGAGTGTAAACAGATGCCTGGTCAGTCATTTGGAAGTTTGAAATTGTTTTGCGCATTCCTAACAACCAAGTAAACAACCGTATCAATGCATTTGGGATCAACATTGTTCATATAAAATCCTGTCCAACGATGTCTATTCTTCTTGGCGAAGACGAAGGCAAAAGTGTCTGTGACATGAACCAAAATGAAGAAATAAATACCTCAAAACGTAGGTATTAGTGAAGAGTGTAAACATGAATTCAATAATAAATACCTTTTTGTACATGCTTGCACGGCTAAGTTTCTCCACCAAATCCTCTAGTGCCCTATCTGTCAAAGGATTTTTTGACACCCGCCGATCCATCACGAACAATTGAAACGGTTTCCTACAAGCAGTGATGTTACCCCATAAAGTCTTCCGAATCTGACAACAAACATCTGTAGGGCTTGTCGTGATTCGTAGCATCCTCCTTTATAAGGTTCAACTCGGTTCTCCGCTGCTGAAGGACTGCCATAAAAGAAGGCGTCATCGCAATGTTCTCCTTTTTGGCGTTGGCGTGCAATAGATTCTTGCCCAGATCTTTCGATTGATTCACCCATTGGACAAGCATATCATCGTTTGTCACATGCAAATATTTATTGACCTCTTCGTATGTTGAAGCCGAGTCCAACCCATTTGTGGCAGTGTATTCCCAACCACTCCTTGAAGTGCCTGACCGTCTTCAACTCCATTGCCTTGAGATGAAAAAGAGGTGGGGCTGCTGTTGTTAATCTGTAGTTTGCCATCAATCACCAAATCAAGCCAAGACTTCCATCTCCTCCATCGTTGTTCCATTTAAAGGCTTCAACCATGTGAGCTTGAAATCGTTTTACATCCTTTGTAGATTGAACAGACTTAGCCTTCGCGTCTTACTGGGTTTCTTTGCAGACTTCTCTGAGGGCTCCCCTTCACTTGTCTGCTTCTTCTTCAGTGTTCCTTTTGCAAAGATTCCATAATCCCAACCATTTGGCAAAGATCTTATCCTTGAAGAAATCAACATCATCAAAAAGGATGTTTTCTTCCCGCTCACTGGGCAAAATCAACTGCTGCAATTTCTTTAACTCTCTGAAAAAAAGAGACAGATTAATATTGGCGAGATAAATCCCGCCCAAGACAATTTACTTACCCGGTAGTTTGAACATTGTTCTTTCCCTGCAATAGCTCTTTGTGGTCGCTGAAGAGTTTCCCACACAGCTCGCATGTGTTTGAACTTCTCCTATATTTTGCTGTTGTAGTGGTTGGTGTCGGTAGCGTCCCATTCTGCCAATAACTTATGGTACTGCTCAATTGTGAGATTCGGCTTAGCTAAAAACGCCGATCTTTTTGTAGCTTCTCACGGGTATGCTCAAAAGTTTTGTTGCCATCGTTCCTTTGTTGTGTTCATCGAGAAGTTGTTGGGCTGCCGTTATTGTGTGCTGGCCACTAATGATGTAGTACTTGATTGATTTTTTATTCTTCATCTGAATCTTTGTGATTTGGTCTAGTGTTGTGATCCACACTTTATTAGCGCCTTTCTTTCTTTCATAGTATGGGCACAAAACAACATTATGTGGAACGGTGTAAGAATTGTCGTCCTTCATCTTCTTCATGAGCTCACTACACGTTCCTGGTTGAGTGGCATGTAATTGAAGTTTGGGTTGACGTTGCAATACTTAACCCTACACTCATAAATCCTATCATCCAACATCATTTCCTTGTGGCTTATTACAACATGAGATGCCACAGTGCAGCTAACAAAACGACATATGATTTTCTTCTACGATCCAAATCAACATGTGTGATCCCCAACTGCAGCTATTCTAATGGTCTCGGTACACTCTTCTAACTCCCAAAGATTCCTAAGTAAATTGAACGTGATTTGTAAAGAACCTGGGACCAAGCCACCCTCTCAATCTCCCTAATGATGTCGCTATTCTTCTTCAATAAGAAGAGGGACGATTGCTCCACTTCTGGATATTCTGTATTGTGAAGCAATATCTGCTGAGAATACACCTACTCAATGAGTATGGAGATCTTCGAAGTAGACATCTAACTGGATCCCCTCCATAAATGGGCTTTCATTGAGTTGAAGAAGAACTCCATGGTCAATATCATTAGTGAACACATGAACATCATTATCCACAAGTTGACAAAACCACTCGAGATTAATGTCGTAACTGGCAACTTCTGAATCTGAGAACGTGACATTAAATGGAACAAGGCATACATGTCAAGCATTGTCCAATTTGGGTTGCAGACTGCTTTCGGGTGCTTGACTAGTAAATCTACTTTCCATTGTTTTGCTTGTCCACGCGATGTGACAGAGGTTAGTTTGACAGCAACTATGCTTGCTCCAATGTGCTTCCCGTTTATTTTGAAATATGGCCAAGTTGATTCCAGAATCCCCTGCCCATCTCTTCTCCTCCTCTCGTCTTTAATGTCACCTTAATTCTACATCTGAATACAAAAATGATTAGTTTTTCAAGCACATATTCGAGTATAACAGATTTTATTATAATTCTTACCCAGAATTTAATGACGACTCCATACTAATGACTCAATCTCCTTGTTTGATCAAATTGTCCTTCTGCACAATAATACATTATGAATACAAATCATATAAAAACGCACACACACTTGTATAAACCCGAATATACAAATATTACATAGATAAATTCACATATACCCTCTTTGTCTCAGAGAGAAGTGGATGGGATTAACTGTACAAAGCTCATGTTTATGATAGTGCAAAAGACTGATAACATTTGTTTTAAAACCACCATAAATGTGAGCTTTGGATAGTTTCACATAGTTTACTGGCTTTTACTCAAAATATTATGATAAGCTAATAAAAGTAAATAAAATGAAATATGCAACTTATATATACTAATACACATATATATTCACATGGAAGGTGGGGCGAGATTAATCTCGCCACCCCTTCTATGCCTCCTGAAAGGGTGGGCGGGATTAATCTTGGCACCCTTCTCGATCCCCTGAATGGTTGTGTGGGATTAATCTCGCCACCCTTCTCGGTCTCAGAGAGAACTGGTCGGGATTTACTTGGCAAATTCATTCAAGAGAAAGAGAAGGGTGACGAAATTAATCTCACCCACCATGGAAGGGATGGTGGAATTAATCTCGCCACCCTTCTCAGTCCCATGAACTGGTGTGCGATAACCCTTCTTCGTCTCAGATAGATGTGGTCGGGATTGATTTGGCTCACCAATTCCATGCCTGGTGAGCGGGACTAATCCTGCCCAGGACACTCTCATATGGATAATGGCGGTTAGTGGGATTAATCTTGCCCACACTCATTAAGACATAAAGGGTGGCAGGATTAATCCCTCCACCCCTTCTATGCCCGGTGAAGGGAATTAATCCTTCTACTATTTTCATGCCTCCTTAGAGGGACGGTGGGATTAATCCCGCCACTAGGCATAGAAGGGTCGGCAGGATTAATCCTGCCGCCATGGGCTGTGCGGAGTGCGGCGAGATTACTCTCGCTGCTCTCTCGTAAATCATGCGCACACACACATATATATATGGGCGGCAGGATTAATCCCATCGCCCTTCACGTAGGCCCTCCATGGGAGGTCATGGACAAGGGATTAGTCCCGCTGCCCTTCATGCAGGACCTCCATGCAGGCCATGGGTAGCAGGATTAATCCCGCCGCCCTTAACGCAGGCCCATGCAGGCCATGGGCGGCGGGATTAATCCCGCCGCTCATGACTTGTGTGAAGGGCGGCAGGATTAATCCACCACCAGCGGGGCTAACCAAAGAGCGGCGAGATTAATCCCGCCACCCATGCGTTAATCCTGCGCACACACAATATATATATATGCATATGTATATACAGGAATGTGAGAGAGATGAACAAACACATATTTATGTATATGTATATACGAGAGTGTGCGTGTGTGCCAGAGATAGAAAACTCAATAAGATTATACAGATACAAACATAGATATATTATTTATATATGTATGTATATATATATATATATATATGGATATGTATATCATGTGTGTGCATGTGTGCTTAAATAAATTATACACACACACACACACACACACATATATATATATATGTATATGTGTGTAGGAGTGTGTGTGTGTGTGCGAGAGATAAAATTATTAAATCAATAAAATTATACAGATACACACACATAATATATGTATGCATATATGTATATAGGTATATATATATTTATATGTATATCGTGTGTATGCGTGTGTGAGCGAAACAAATAAAAATTATACAGATAATACAAACACACACACACACATATATATATATATACAAGAGTGTGTGTGTGTGTGCGAGAGATAGATAAATAAATTTTATTATTAAGATACACACACATATAAATGTATATGTAAATATAGAAATAAATATACACCGGAGTGTGCGTGTGAGGAGAGCTATTTAAATGCACCTTCAAACCCTACTGCACCGTCGCGCCATTTTACATCATCACGCCTTCTGAGAGAGAATCTATACATCTATGGCACAGCCACTAGCACAGCCGCTCTAATCCACTACCACCGCCTTTCTTCTTGAAACCCTAAGAATATACCTAAACCAAGGAATAAAATATATATTAACCCTAATTGAATTTCTTTTTAAGAATATACTTAAACCCTAAAAGAATAAAATATATATTGACCCTAAATGAATATTCTTTCATTTATTATCATAATTTTATATTTGTGTGCGTGTGTGGGTGTATCACATACACCCAAAAAATATAAATCATGTAAAGGTTTAACATATGTGTATATATGAGAGTGTTAAATTTTCACGTGTAGCAATATATTGTACACACATAATATACACATAGACATACGTACATAGTACATAATATTGTCACGTCAGTACATATTATAGATCATGCATGGTGTGTATGTATGAGAGAAGAGAGAGTGTTAAAAATTAATTTTGTACACATTGCATATGTTAATACACATATACATACACATATTATACACAGACATTTATACATAATACATAATATTGTAACATCAGTACATATTATGAATCATGCATTGTGTGTATATATGAGAGAAGAGAGACAGACTACATATTATGAATCATGCATGGTGTGTATGTATGAGAAGAGAGAGAGTGTTAATAAATTAAAATCATACACATTGTATATATTAGTACACATATATACATATACATGTGTATACACACATACATACATACAATTACATGTGTAAATTCAATGTGTTACATATAGTACATATGATTATACATGCATTGAACATGATGTTTTCAATAAAGAAGCAACATATCTCTCCAGTTTGGTTTAGGGTTTAAACTAATATAAGTATTTTATTATTAAATTTTATATGGTGCATAATATATATATTAGTATAAAATCTTTATACTAATATAAACTAAATGCATGCACATTTTTCTAATTATTTACTCTAAACACTAAACATATGTAAGTCCCAGTGTAGAGTGTGTGTAACTATAAATATTTGGTTTTGGTTTTAAACTCTATATTATAAATACAAATCTAGATGCTTTATTTATATTGTGATTCACTCATTGGCTTGTGCATTTGTGTGCATATGTGTCTCTTCTAATGTGTATGCACGTGTATATATAAATTTAAGATTATGTTTATATATGTCTACAAAAGAAACATTGAATAATTAAGAAATAATTATTAATAAACACACTATGAACATATTTTAAATTATACATAATAATATATCATTTTATCTAATATATAGCCATATATAGTTTTAATAATATATATTAATTTAATATTGATAATAAGGTTTAACATTGAAATATTCTTGAAATAATAAGAAATTAATTGAGAAATCCCATTAATATATACAAATGTAGATCAAGTACTAAAATAATTAACTAAATTAATTATGATAATCGTGTTTAATATTGGAATATTCTTGGAATAATAAGAAAATAATAAAGAATATTCCATTAATATAAAGAAATGTAGATTAATTACTCAAGTAATTAAGAAAATGATATTAATATACACACTATGAACATATTTTAAATTATACATAATTATATCATTTTATTTAATATATAATCATATATAGTTTTAATAAATATATTAATTTAATATTGATAATAAGGTTTAACATAGGAATATTCTTAAAATAATAAGAAATTAATTGAGAAAATCCCATTAATATATACAAATGTAGAATAATTACTAAAATAATTAAGAATAGAGACTAATTTAATTATGATAATCAGGTTTAATATTGGAATATTCTTTTAATATTAAGAAAATATAAAGAAATATCCCATTAATATTAGGAAATGTAAATTAATTACTCGAGTAATTAAGAAATAATATTAATAAACACACTATGAATATATTTTAAATGATACATAATAATATATCAATTTATTTATTTATAAGTATATATATATATAATATAAACTTAATAATATATACTGGAATATTAAGAATGTAGAATAATTATTAAAATTTTGTAATATTAAACAGCTTGAATCACTTAAATCACATTAAATGTAATTTTATAACCCATTGGAATTTGAAAGTATATATGTCAGAGTGTGATTATTTATGTCAACTCATCTTAAATTTTATTTTCTGTTATTTTCAAAAAATTTGAATTTTTGACATAAGTATTGTCGGTCTGACATATAAATTTAAAAATGCATTTAATTTCTCACTCATATTCAGATCTGATTTTTTCTCCGGCAAAGGTTTTTTCATTTTTGTATTTTTCACTCTTCAGATCTTTTTTTTTTTTTTTTATAGTGATCAGATCATGAACAACATTAAATTGAGTGCTATTGTTTATAAAAAGCACGGCGCCTTCAGTACTGTTTACAAGTAAGTATTATAAACAAATTCAAAAATATTTATAAAGATTCACTCTCTTACATTCTCTCTTAAAATTAGAATTTAGGGGTTTAGGAATGCATTAGGATTACATTATATTCCGTTAGGATTTATCCCGTTTAAACATCCTTCTTACTTAATATTCTCGGTTAGCCGGGGCGGCGAGATTAATCCGGCCATTTCTTTTTCGCCTCTTAGAAGAGGTGGCGGGATTAATTCCGCCACCATCTCTTTGATAACCATGACAGAATTAGTCAGGGCAATACTTCTCCGCCTGAAAAAGTGCGGCAGGATTAATCCTGCCGATAACTCTTGAAACTGATGAAGAGTTACCAGAATTTATTAGAAAGAGTTGTCGGTGGGATTAATCCCGCCAACCATTTTAGGAGGTAGAGAAGGGTGGCGGGATTAATCTCGCCACCACTTCCCTGTTTTAAAGATTTGTGGGCAGGATTTATCCCGCCGATCAGTTTCGGATGCAAAACAGCATCGGCGGGATTAATCCCGCCACCCCTCGAGATCTTTTTGAAATCATAACTTCAAAGAGAGTTGTGGGCAGGATTAATCCCGTCACTTATTCCCCGTCGTGAGATTGTGGCGGGATTAATCCCGCCGACTCTTCCTCGTGGAAGGGTGTTGCAGCGGGATTAATCCGCCGCCTCTTCCTCGTGGAAGGGTGTTGCAGCGAGATTAATCCCGCCGCCTCTTCCTCGTTGGAGGGAGTTGCGGTGGGATTAATCTCGCCGCCGACTCCCTCCGATGAGGTAGAGTTGGCCTCTCTCCGAAGGGGTAGAGTCAGCGGTAGGATTAATCCCGCCGACACTTCCTCGCTGGGGGAGTTGCGGCGGGATTAATCCCGCCACCTTTCTCCAATGGGGAAGAGTCAACGCGAGATTAATCTCGCCGACCGTTCCTCGTTGGAGGGAGTCGTGGGCGGGATTAATCCCGCCCATCAGTTGTATTAATCAAGCATGAGATATTATCCCTATACATAATTATGTATTATGGCACATGCATATTATTAAGCACCGCAATTAAGATTTCTTAAAAATATTGCAAACATATCATAAATAACACAATTTTTATGTGCAGAACAATATGTTTAATACTGAAGATAAAATATGTCTTTTTCGGAACAACGAGATACTTGGCACTGGAACTGTAGAAGTTCGAGATTAATGCATCATGTCACAATATTGCCTAAGGATCTTGTGTGTACGTATGGTGAACACCATTTGCAAGCATGTTGAGGTTCCGAAAATGGAATTTGAGGAGGGTTCTCCTGTATTGTGGAATTTGGATGAAGTCAAGGCTGACACAGAATATGCAGAGTCACAAACAAATAGTAGTATGAGTTCACTAGATGATGGCTTGCCTACTATGATAGATGAGGTGATTCTCTTTCTTCATGAAGATTGAGGTTGGAGAGGCATCATCATAGTTATAAATCCAATGGAAGCATTGTTAGAAGAGAAACTAGGGGCCGACTTCATGAGTGTAGTTGTGATAGAAGTTTCACCTAATGACACATTGCATCCTGGATCCCTCGTGAGGTGGCAAACATTTGAATTAAGACGACAAGATGGTTGATTCTAGGTTGGATTTCAATAATAACAACCCGAAAGAACAACCCATATTTGAAGAGGTTCTTTGCATTGGTCCTATTGTAAGAAAAAGGCGATTCATGGGTTGCAAATCTTCCCCTGCAAGTTTTGGCAAGTGGATCCTACATCTTTCGAAAGTGTTATGAACTTGCCACGATTGACTGCTGCAAGAAGAAGTGTTGTTAGATGGCAGACCGGAATGAAATTACTCAATGTAGACATGTCTTTCGTATGCTCCCAAAAGCAAAGGCATGAATTTGGGTGTATTGATGGAATGGCCTCGGACACAGGTTATCAAAGTACATCCATGGTTTTAATAAGGTGGCCATCTGCTTCAAGCTTGGTACACTATATACAGGATCCCAAAACCTGGTGCATAAACCTTGGTGGAGATCACTGCCATTCAAAAAGATGGAGGCCCACATGATTGCACAACAAACTTGTCGGTCTCAGTACTATGTACCGCATGCTTTCTGTGTCACACCCATCAGAGTAATGTGCTTGATCCATGACAAGATGGATCATTCAAAGACCAGCATTCAAAGCTCGTTGCACACAAAATGCCTTGGAAATGTCATGAAACTTCCGATTTCATTGATAGGTGTGCTAACACATGACACGTTGTGAGTCATATGGACACTTTTCACTTCCACATTGGTCTAGCGACTCCAATTTCACTATTGGGTCATTGGTCATGTGTTTCAGAAACCTTGAAGCCCACTCACAACAAGTCCTATCATGATCTCAAAGTGAAGAAACAACACCTTCAACCTTTACATAATGCTCTCATGAACACGTCTGCACTTGAGGCTACTTGGGAATATGAGAGGCATTGTCAGCAGCCTGCACAAAAAACAGATGGCCCTGTGAGAGTTCTAGTTCAGTGGAGGGATCTAGCTCAAATAGTGTACATGTGTCCTCAACATCAAATAAGCTTCCTCGTCATTTGCTTTTATAGATGGATAATTGTGCAGGCGAGAACAAAAATAGGTAAATCATTTTACTTAAGGGTTTCTCAAGCTCATACTTACTTTTATTTTCTAGATATGTGCTAGCATACTTGTCAATGCTTGTTGCCAAAGGTGTGTTTGAACAATCACGCTCAGTATGGTTGGTCACACTCATGAAGATTGATGCGTTCTTCAGCAAGGTCTCCAACTCTACAAAAAGGACAAGTGCACTTACCTTACCGCATATGATGAATCTTTTTGAAAATTGCATCTCCAAAAAAAGTTGTGCTTTGCTTGTGACTGAGGTGCCAGACTTTCAAAAAATTTCTCAAGGAGTATATAAAAGAAGGGAGTGATTCTTTAGTTGGTCACCTTGTGCCGCTACAATTTTTTCTCCATAACGAGATGGTATAACTATTATGCAGTACAAGTTACGGCCATCAGAGCAGGAGTGGTTACCGAAAGAGGGCTTAATGCTCTTCAAAAGTGGGAGGATGGAAAGCCACTTCTCCCAGAAGGACAACCAGACCCTATTCCATTGAGTGCCCAGCTCAAGGAACAAGAGGTTATTATTGATGGCATCAAAAAATATGTGGCATGTTCAAAAATCGATGCCAAAGAATTCTGATAAGGCAACTGGTTACTCAGAACTATATAAGCATGTGGTGACTATTGGAGACTATGGTTCGAGAGTTAGAAGGGCCTACTGTCACAAGTACAGAATTGCAACACCCTTTTTGGCCTAAAACAAGGTGGCGAGAGATTGAAATGACACACTGAGCACATACGACATAGAAGCAGTAGTGATGTGGAAGTGCAAACCCCACACTTTGTTGAACAAAGGAACCAAAAACCTAAAGCATATTTTGATTACTGCAAGATCTTCAAAAACTAATGATGGTTCTCATTACTCCAGATGTCATATAATCAGCCTATTTGGATGGTCAAATTATGACACGCCTGAAGTAATCACAAAAAATAGTTGGTTAAGGTTGCATGGTTCAAACCACAAAAAAGGCAACATGAGAAGGAGAGCGAAAGATATAATGGATGTGTAGAGAAAACATGGTCTCCCAATAAAAAGACCCAGCATGTTTTATAAATGTTAAATCCATTTGATATGGGTGGATATGTAAGAAGCGTTGATAAAGTCACGATTAATAAAACTGCAAGGAATGTATGTTTTCTAAGCTTAAAGCAATTACAAAATTATAAAATATCATATATTTAATATTCATAATTATTATAAACTCTTTAATAATAGTACCAAATTGTTTACTTAACTATATAAATTTAAAATATATGGAAGATTGACTATATTATTATAGTATTTTGTATACTACATATTTACAAATTTTTAATTAATGTTATATTTAAATATTAATATTTTAATAACAACATCAATATTTATATAATGTACCTCTTATGCTCTTCCTTAATTTTCCATACAATCTTAAATATATTATTATATATTTAATACCTTTACTTTTATAATGTTATTAATTTTTTGTCCATGAATGCTATAATTATTAAAGGGTCGATTACAAAATAGAATATTTTAAGGAATTCTTTTAATATTAGAAAATGCTAATTAAATAGCTAAAATTGCTAATTATTATGAAATGGGACTATAAACATGCCCATTTTAATTACAACTTGCATAACTGTAAGTTTGAGACAAAATGATTATATTAAAAATGAGAAAATCAAAATAAAAAATATTGTATGCTAATTATATTTTGCCTCCGCAATATTTAGAATTCAAAAGAATAATTTGAGATATAATTGCAAAGTACTTGGATAACATCTTGGTTCATAACAAGGGGTATTGAAGATCTCAAAGAAGTTGTCATAATTTTTACTACAACTTTCTTACTTTGGAAGTTAATGAGCCCTAGATGTAGTAAAATATGCCACACTTGGGTATTTAGTAATAGTTCAACTAGGTGTCATTAGGTATCTTCAAGAAATTCTAAGAGAAGCTAAAACTAACCTTTTAAAAAATTCTTTCTTCATTGTTCGTATTTTGGTTAGATTTCAGTGAGTTCGAAGAAACACCTTAAGGTTAACCTATCCCTAGGTTTGCCATGAAACCCTCAAGATAAGGTTTAGGGGTAGGTTAAACTCACTAAGTGTAAATGTATTGAGATTACAATTCCATGCTAGCCCATTTTATAAAACAAAAAACCTCTGTCATGTAAATTAAGTAGGGTAGGTGTGTGACAAACATGCCAGAGACTAAGAGGTATTTGGTTATGTCAGCATGAGCCTAATATTGTCAAGGCACGTCATTTGTGCCACCCTAACTTCCAGCATGTAGAGGTACGTTACATCTTAAGGATAAGATGTCTAGTAATCCATTCACATGCATGGGGGGTCTTGTTAAGATACACATTCTGCTACTTTAAAGATTGAGGCTTGTCTTCAGCTTCTTCTTCTATGTCAAGTTAAAAATAACACTCTCAACTAAGTAGGATACATGTCTTGATTTATAATGTGAGCATTGTTCGTGCCCTTGTTCAATTATGAGCATAAGATCTTAATATATGGGTTTTCTTTACTAGGTTCTTAAAGGTTAACAATAAAGGATTTAGGGTTAGCATTAGCAAATCGTGGCATCAAGTGTAGCTCTTGAATTTGAAAGGCTATATCGATACCCTAAGGCTTGGGAAATGGTCACATGAATATGTGGATGACACTATGGCACAAGATACATTGCCCAAGGTATGACCTTTGGGGCTATGTCATGGGTTTAACGCCTAGGGGTTGAAGATCTTAACAAGTAGGTGTGTTTGTGCTTGTATAAGGTTGTTAAGCCCTAGGCATCTGCTTAAGGGAGATTAAGTTTCATAATCGGGTCTGCTAACTAGCACACTTGCTTAAGGGTGTTCATCCTAGGGGTGTGTAAAACAACTTAAGCTAATTAGTAAGGGCTCTTTTGTGAGGCATTTGTGTAGTCGCGTGTTTAGTGTTGTCCAAATCTAGCCTTAAGGGTTTACTTAAGAAAACACTCATGTTTGTTTATGGTGCATACTCGTGCTATCATTAAGTACTAGCCCTAAGGATTAGGGTATGGCTTGGCCACACATAATCTTAGGGGTTAATGGTGGGTCATGATTCTCGTCTCCTAAAGGGGTTGTATTCTTGAGTGAAGGTGATTCATCAAGGTGTTAGGATAATGCTTTAACTTTGCCATAGGGTATGCGTGGAGAAGATCTCCTTGGTGAAAGCATGAGCTTGTCTAGGTCTCTTGGAGCATGATGCTAAAGTTTGCTTGAGTTATCCTTATGGGGCTTGAGGTTAGTCACTTTAGGGGATTTAACGACTCATGGCTATTTAGGCATCTAAGCCAGACTCTTGAGGTTATCTTGAAAGATTTCACACATGGTGATGATGCTAAATGACCACTTAATAACCACATATTACCATGTGTCGACTCTTTGGTTGATAAAAGTAAGTTGTGTTTTTATCTGGTTACAAGAATATGGGCTCAAGTTGAAGAAGCCCAAAGGTGTTAAATTTCCTCATCTAACAGATGTACAATAATATGGATTTTCTGGTAAGGTCATATACTTAGTACATTTTATACCTTGTTTGGCTAATGTCAATGCTCCTTTTGTGAACTTTGTTGTCCGAGGATGTTCTTTTGTGTAGATTGACGAATGTGAAGCTTCTTTTTATAAGCTTTGGGAGTATTTAGTTCTTCATTATCTAAATTTTTCTCAATTATTTATATTATAGACATATGCTTATGAAGTTGGTATTAATGGAATCTTAATATAAACCAAAGTATGTGATGAGTTCATTCTACATTCCATTACATATGTGAATAGAGTATTGCAAGGCCCTAAACACATCATGCCTTAAATCTTGAGCGTTTATGTGTAGTGTGGGCTTTTAAATGTCTTCTTCATGAGTCTTGTGCACTTTTAGAGCAATTGTTTTGAACTTGCTGACGAACAATAAGTTGCTAGGCTAGTTTACCAAATGAGCACTTCAAGTCTATGACTTTGAGACTAAACATTGTTCAAAATAGTATGATGGATGTTGATTCACTTTCTAGTGCTCTAGTAGTAGTCATGGATCCAAGCATAGGTTTTCTGAACCATTGAGATGTTTATGAAAAATGGAATCATAAATATGATTATTCAACATTGACATTCTTTTTGCTAACCTAATATGCAACAAAATGTGATCCATTATGTGCAAAGTTGTTCCTTATGTCATGCTTGAAACTTTTCACAATCTATTGGTATTTTGGAATCGATACAGGTGGATCAACCATTTGAACTTGTAACATGAGATTTAATTGATTATTTTTTTCCTTC
Organism: Selaginella tamariscina; assembly: GCA_003024785.1. Classification (NCBI taxonomy): domain Eukaryota; kingdom Viridiplantae; phylum Streptophyta; class Lycopodiopsida; order Selaginellales; family Selaginellaceae; genus Selaginella; species Selaginella tamariscina. Next base: position 45,717 of record PUQB01000767.1, on the reverse strand, counting down.
GGGATATATTGTGGTTTTAATAAATTATTTGGCATGTTAAGTGGAAATTGGAAACTTACTAGATGCCATGGCTCATAATATTGTACTCACAAGTGGCATTTTGCATCATTCATGTTTAGAATAGATTTTGTAGGATAATGGACCTAGTTTTTTTGTAGACGTTTTGAAGGTTCTCACTTTGTAAATGCGTATTCAACAGTCTTTTACTTTTTCATCAATAGATAGATGGTTTGGTGTCATAGTTTTTACTATGACTCGACCCTTTACTTTGGGTTTGACTGTTGTTACCTACCGAGTTGTGTGGCGAACCCTAGTTGTAGTGAGAAACAGCCCCGCTTAGTGCACTTAGGTGTTTAGGGGTAGTCCGGCCGGCTGTCACTAGGTACCTCGAGAAACTCTAGGCGAAGGTAATACTTACCCTCTAGAAAACTCTCCCCCAGTTTGACGTTACAAAAGATAGGTTTTCCGTTAAATATAGCTTGTCAAAAAGGGTTAGGGACACCCCTAGGGTTGACCTAACCCTAGGGTTGCCCTAACCCACGCCCTAATACCCCCCCTAGGGTTAGGTTAGGACAACCATTTTCTCTAAGGGCTGGCATTTTTGTGCCAGCCCACTTACTCATTTAGGTAAACGGGGGGGGGGGGGTCCGTCACATAAATAAGGTAGAGTATATGTAGTGAGGCTTCCTGGGTTCAAAAGAGAGCTCGTTAACCTCCTACCGGTGCAAGCTAAGCTTGTGTCGTCAAGGTGCAACCCTCCGTTGTGCCGCCCAAACTTCCACACGACAGGGGTACAACCCACCTAGGGTTAGACTATCCTTATCGTTGGCAGGATCTTGCCTTTGAGATAGGGGCACGTCACTTCCAAGGAGTTAGCCAGATTCCTTGGTCCGAAAACTTGCTCGGAAGCTGAAAGACATTGCCCGAGTTCACGTTCCGCAGAATTAGTGGTTGAGGCCTTGCTCCGGCCGCCTCAACCACGTTAAGCTAGGAACGACACCTAAAGCTCGGCTAGTCCGTGTATCCTGATCCACAAGGTGAGTCTCGTTCGTGGGCTTAGTCAGTTAGGGGTTTGAGTTCCTAAGGCTTGGGTTCCTAATATGGGTTATTTTACCAGATTCCGTGGGGTTTCCAAGAGGGGATTCCAGGGTTGGCACCTGGCAAGCCGCCTTTGTGGCACCAGGTAAAAACTCTGACATTTGGTGAAGCTTAAATTGGATCTTTAAAGATATGATTTCTAAGTATGTAAATTCTGTCTTAATGATTAAAATTAGTTAAACAATATTTGGCATTCACATACAACACTAATATCTAATATTTCATTAAAATATGTTTGAGACCCTCAAATGCCTCCAAAAGCTGGATTAGCTTCTAACCAACCCAAATATATAGAAGCTTGGTATTAGGTGACTTCTGACCAACCCAAATATATAGAAGCTTGGTATTAGGTGACTTCTGACCAACCCAAATATATAGAAGCTTGGTATTAGGTGACTTATTCTTTTTTTATTACATGCAACTTCAACAAACATTTAAGTCGCGTACAAGTTTAACAATAATAGGGTTTCTAATTCTTCACTTGCTATTAGTAACCTTGTTCTAATGTATTTTCCAAAACTTCAATAACTTTACTGAAATAGCTTGGTTCTATAAAATTCTTTGCCAAGTTGATTCTTAAGTATATCATGTGCAAGATGTTGAGGCTTAAGAATCCTTGTTGGTCACTCATGTCTATGATTAAAACATTTTTTCGCAAGGGAATATTGTAAGGTAGTTAGGTAAATACAAAGGTTAATCATGCTATATTATAAAATTTACACATGCCCACCATTGGTGGGCTTATAATAGCCCTTAACCCATTTATTATCTTTAATCTGATTTCTAAATTGAACCCTTAACCCATTTATTATCTTTAATTTGATTTATAAATTGAACCCTTAACCCAATTTTTATCCTTACCATAATAAGTTTATTTTTAAGTTGGATTCTTAACCCAATTATTATTCATAACTTAGTGAGTTTATTCTTAAACTTTTAAGCTTAATTATTTAATAACCCTTAACTTAAATGTTATCCTTAACCTAATGAATTTATTCTTAAGTTGAACCCTTCCCACTTGTTGTCCTTAATCTGATGAATTTATTTCTAAATTGGACCCTTAACCCAGTTTTTATTTTTAATTTGATGAGTTTATAATTAAATTAGGCTTAACTATTTAATAACTTTTAAATGAGTTGTTAATCTGAACTTAATGAGTTTATCGTTTATCTATGCATGGGCTTAATTATCTAATGACCCTTAACCATATTGTTAACCTAGTGAGCCTAATCTGGATTTAAGATTTAGGATAGCCATTGAATAAGATTTAAGCAATTTTTATTCTTAATCTAATGAGTTTATTCATAAATTGAACCCTTAACCTAGTTGTTATCACCAATCCATACAAAGAATAAGGTCAAAATCTTGATTCGGCACCACTCATAAAGATTGAAACTCAAGTTCACAACCGTTCACATGAACAGCTATGTTAATTTCTTCCCAGAAATAAGCATGATTGTGTTTAGTGCTATAAAAATGAAGACTAATTCTACCGCACAGCACAAATGAAGACAGTATCATGTAGCAATAGACTGAAAAATAAAAGACAAACTTGAACATGTCTCAGCTAACATTGAATGTTATTAAATTAAGTTTGAAAAAATAAAAACTAAATGAATTGGTGTTGAGCGAACCCCTTGATGATTTCTTGAAAGAAAGACAGAGGGGTCACCAACTTATTTGCATGACCCTCCTCTACTCATGTGATTATTCGTTTTTCAAAAGATCTATTGCTTCAAGACCTTTCACTGCAGTGGCACCAACTGAACATTGTTGACGCCAAGGCCTCCACCCCAAAATGAAGGACATCAATTGAGGAAAACATAGATGGTGGTGATACATATGTCCAACCTCATCACATGCCCAATAATGGATTGTACATCCATATCCACATCCATAACCCCAACCTTGTTTTGGTACACGGGCAGCAACAGCATCAACCTCCATTGGAGCAGGACCATCCCCAACATGAAGTGGAACTAGAGCACACAAAGCTGCAAGTGGGAAAAAAGATATCTCATATCGTTGTGTTAGCCGTAGAGCATCATTAAGGGTCATTGGAGCTAGTGCATGTACAAGTCCCACAAGGTTTTGATAAAGTGTTGGCCACAACATACCAAACTAAATGCATTTTGATATGTTAAGCCTTGCACGAAGCAAAAGGCTTCGAAAGTGAACACCAAATTACATCACCGATTTAAATGGTTCCTGACAAATACAATGCAATTGCTAAAAAACATCATCACAATCATTAACATGTCCAAATGCAAGTTTGACCATTGGAAGAGTACTCTCAACGTTAAATCTCACTCTCTACCATTCTTGGTCAATCTATCACTAAAACAGTTTCACAATCACATCTCTCTCTATGCAAATTTCATTCTCTATTCCTCCCACATCCGTGTCTCTGCATCGCATACATACATGCACACACACATCTCCCTATATTTGCCTTTATATGTATTTCACACAATCACACACAAAAATACACATGTCTCGCAAATTGCAAATGAACCTATGTCTTAATTTCTCTCTTATTTGTTACATTTCCTAACAAACCTTGGCACCATCTATAGTTTTAAAGCATCCAATCCCATTCAAATGTACTTTTGAAAACCTCGGCCCAAGGATATTGGAAACTAATTCATGTAACTGTCAACATATCATACCCGAACATATGTAAACAATCCTTGGCACCAAGGATTTGTCTATTTAGTGTCCTTTGATATGTTAGTATTTTACGTTTATATGCAAAAATTCTCAGTGTCGAGGATTTGTCAATTTAATGTCATCTAAGTATTGTACATTTATATACAAAAATCCTCGACATCAAGGATTTCTTATAATTTTCATTCCTTGGGGCCAAAGTTTAAGTTGAGAGTCCTTGGTGCCAAGGTATGTGCAAATTTACATATGTTTTTTGTGACCATTGGATGTAGTTCATATGAAAAAACCATGGCACAAAGGTTTGTGTGTTATTTCATATGTTAAGTGTGGTTTTAAATGCAAACCTCAGTGCCAATATTTACACATTTCACATTTTTTTTTTAACCATTTATTTTAGAAAGTGAAGAGAAGCGCTCAACATGATGCACAAATTGTTACACCAAATCCACCCATTCCACATGGCAACGAAACTCCAAGACATGAGCAAGCTCTTTTATCAATGAATTAGGACGCCACTATTAGACTTGCTTAACGAAACTCCAAGACATGAGAAAGCTCTTTTGTTGACGAATTTGTGAAGAAGCCACTATTAGACTTGCTTAACGATTTGGAGTAGAAGGGTGAGGAAAACTTGCTGTGATTTTATTGGACTAAAGTTTATGTTGTGTAATCTTGGCAACACATCACATTTTTAGCAAAGTTACCACAAAGATTGTATTCTTTGACGCAGTGCAAAAAATACGAAAACTTTGAGTATTACCCCAAGTCCATCTCCTTAGAAGACAAAAGAATAATCAATGAAGAATGCCAAAGGTCATGAGAACCAAAACATTACCAAAGTAGTATATTGTTCGGGGTATATTGAATTATTGTTATCAACTTTGCTCAGTGCAAATCCTTAGAATGAAAATAATAGGTAATCCACTAATATTCAAGGGAGTGATGACACCTACAAACATTCAAAAGGTAAAGCTGGATATGAGGAACAATTAGATAGTAATAATGGGTAATACTTTTCATCATTTAATAAAGATGTGAATAGTGTTGAGTTTATGGATAAAGTTACATGATTCAACTTGATGAATGCTGCAACAAGTGCCTCAGATTCGATTAGTGGACCTCACTTGCTAGATTGCCCTTGATGAAAGACACAAATTTAAGTTGAAAGTCATGAACAAGCTATTTGCGGAGGTCGTTACCAAATTTAAGAACGATGTCATTCTAAGGGCCAACAAAGATTTCAAGTAGTGAATGGATGAACTAAATGATAAAGGAATATGTGAAGAAAGTCTACAAAAATCGTCAAGGACAATAACGAGGAGGTCACATTGTGCACAAATATGCAAATTTTTCTCAAAGAGATAAAGAAGAAGGCACATGTGGATGATTAGTACCACTATATAGTGAAGGTCTTCGTCATTCCTAAGAAAGATAAAGACAACCTATTTGACTACCACATGAAACAAGGAGGTTGGACACATTTTATGTTTACATTTTGATTCACAAGTTTGAGTAGAGTTCACGAGTTAAAGTTTTAAGAAAATAATGTAGCTATGGTTTATGATGAATCTTAAAATTGAAAGCGAAATTTAAAATTTGAAATTAGAATTGGTAAAACTTGGTAGTCCAAAAAATAAAATACCATCATACTTAAGGTTTGTGGCAAATGACATTAACTAATATAAAGAAGCTATATTCACAAGTCAATAAAAGCTTAGTAACCAACAAATGGGCTTTGCTAATAAGTTTTGTTATAAAGAAGTATTATGAAGCTGAGCTTATCTTCTCACTTCTTAATATTTCTGGCAACTTGAAGTGTTTATTTAAAAAACTCCTTGTGACTCATCATTGAAGACATTGGTGAGATTGTTTATCAAATTCTTCTTATGGAAATCAAAAACTACTCAATGAATCTAAACGGTATCAAATTAAATTTATAATTATAAATCATCGGTTTTAATTACTAATGATAAGTTTTGTTTAAGATTTTTGAGGATTCTAAGTGAATCTACCCTTTTAATACTGTATATTGGTCATCTTGTGGTGCAACCATACTTTCCATACCGACGGTAAAATCGACAACCACAGATGCAGTAGGGCATATAACTCTAATAGGAGCTACATTGACCTCAGTGAACACTCTCTATAATTCATGTACTCGCTCAAGTGGTACACTTACAAGCATTTCCAATGTGGCGACATTGAAGATGAGCACACACGGGACTAAAATGCCTTTAACAAGTTTAGTGCATGGGTGATGTGTTCTCCATGAGCTCAATTCACTTGGGCAAAGTTCCATCAAGTAAAGGGAGGCCATTCGACAAGTCAATATTATAAATTTACACATCTACTTATTTTACCACACACTTTCTTAACCCATGTACCAAACCATCAATAATCATCTAAAATCTTTTATTAATGTCATTCCATTGTATCGCCATGAATGATGTCAATCTCAAAAATGGTGTCAAAATGTGTGTCCAACTTAAAAAAAAATAAAATTATATGAAGATTAATAAGAATGTATAGTCTACAAATGAATAGTAAATATAAAAGATAATAAAGGTGTTAGCATTTATGGTGTTTGTTAGTGAATCCCATACCAATTAAAATAATATTTAATGAACTAAAATGCAAGATATGTTATATAATCACCTTCATGTGGAGCTTACATGTATTGTATAGTGTGTATATATATATGGCACCTTTGTAGCGTTTGGCAAGAGCAATATGAATGTTGAGACCAGATTGTCCTAATCCTCATTATTCTCTGTAAGAAAGAATTACCACTTTAATATCCACTAATAATGTAAGGATATTCACCTAATATTTGAGAAACCTTCCTTATCTTTATTCTTGTATAAAAGTAAGAATTTGTAGTTGACACAACTCTTCGTCTTTAATATTTTTGTACATGTGGACCATGTATCTTAGAATGTACATGTCTACTTGAGTTTGGTGAAGATGTATTATTTTACTTGTTTGCTTGAACTTTGGTGTGTGGAATGACTAGAGATTGGTGGCCATGATTAGGATCTTTATGCTCAGTATTATATTTAGATGAATGGTACTACTGTAATTTCAAGTACCAAAGGCAATTAGTTCTTCTTGCTTCAAAATCTTAAGAATTTTTGTAAGTATATTATTTTGAGAAGATTATCCTTAATATGTTGTTCTCGGTTGAATTATGTCCTTAGTAATGAATTACAAGTGTCTCAAATTTAATGATATTTAATTATAATTGTGCATGGAAACAAATATGTAACACATTTGTGCATGAAATAAGGCTGGCCATGTTGTTTCTTAAATGGTTGACTTAACTCATAAATAATGGGGGTTATGAAAGAGTATTGACTTGACTCATAAATGGTCGGGCTATGGAAGAATATTGACATGACTTATAAATGAGGAAGAATGTGGGTTTGACTTTGACTTGGAAAGGTGACAAGGAAGGTGAATGAAAAAGATAAAAAGAGAATGCTTGGTCAAAGCAAGCACTAATTATATGCATTAGCATAATAATGTTGACTAGTTTGACCATACAAGAAAAAATATAAAGAAAAATAATAAAGTGAAAAAGAGACATAAATACAAATAAAAAACTAATCTAGTACATGCATATCAGAGGTTACCAAGGTGATGGTCTTTTTCTTATGACAACACTAAATGGTCATTTGGTAATCATGTGCTATCACATGTTAGCCCTTTAGTTAAAACTTCAATATTTCTTGATTAACTTAACCCATAAATGGTGGGGTTATGAAATAAGATTGACTTAACTCATAAATGGTGAAGAAGATTGACTTGACCCATAAATGATGAGAGTTATGGAAGAAGGTGAGTTTGATTTTAACTTGAGAAGGTGATAAGGAGGTGCAAATGAAAGAAATAAAGAGATGCTTGGTCAAAGCAAGCACTAACTATATGTATTAATATAAATAATGTTGACTAGGTTGATCATGTAAGAAAAGATAATAAAGGGAAATAATAAATTAAAATAAAGATATAAATACAAGTAGAAAACTAGATACCAAGGGCCACCAAGGTAATGGTCTAAATTTTCCTGTGATAACACTAAATGGCCATTTGGTAACCACGTGTTAGGCCTTCGAGTTAAAACTCTAACAGTTGAGTAACTAATCTAATACTTGATGACCACACGAGTTCTTTAAATAAAAACCTTACTAGGGCTAAGATTGGACAACCTTGAGAATTAAAAAAACACTACAATTAGCATAGACACTTAAAATTTTCTAAAATGCCAACCTTGATAAAGAAAATAAGATTAAGATAAAAAAGCTTATTTATAGGCTTATCTCAAAATGCTTCTAACCAATTTAGGTGCATCATTAGTCAATTTTATAGTCATTTTATATTCTATATATATAGAATATTATTTTATAAAATGGTTGAGACTAAATTAGAGCGTTGAGTATTGAATTAAAAAAGATTTTATTACATTTTGTATAAATTCAAAATTGGGCACCAGCCACCAATATTACTTTTAAGTTACAAAGGTTGTTACCTTATAATATAGAAGTTTTCATGTACATATTTTTTATGATTTATATATTTACATATTTTATTTATTTATTTACTTGACATAATTTATCTAATTACATATAAAGAAAATTTATATTATATATACATAAATGTATTTGTAAATACATAGAAGTACAAATTATAATAATTTAAGTATTAAAAAACTTAGAATTAATCACATGAATTTTAAATTCAAATATATTCACATATAAAACAATATTATAAAGGTGTGTAGTGGAGGGTTTTGGTTAATGTAGCTAGACTAAGAGTTACCTCACTTGCTCACCATCGTCAATGGAAATCGATGAGCTTGTAGCAAAGATCTATATGTTTATGCATGTGCATGAGTGTGTGCGAGCGTGTGCATAAGAATGTACTAAGCAAAGAGCTACATACAAGCAATGAATGCAAAGGCCAAGAAATCACAAAATCATGATTCACTTATTATGTTAAGTGGAATTGTATACCCTGATGTCATTAGCAAAGTGATACATCAAGTGCGGGATCCAAACATCACTTGGGCTCTTCCAACAAGTCATGTAAACTATATGTGTGTGTACGTGTACATTTGCATAAGATATGTTTGTGTTTAAGAGCGATGGATAGCAAATATATGCATGTATTTTGTTGATACTTGATATATGTATGTAAATCTGGTGCAAAAGGACTATAAAGAGAATCTTTTATAAAAGAATGTTATATTCATCAAAACAATATATGAAAATTATATATATATAGAAACTATATTGTTGATTCCTTATTAATTCATCACATCTTACTATATATATATATATATATATGATAAAGATTTAGTTAACCTCTTAGATTTAAATTAGATTATATAAGGTATATAAAAGTGAATATATACATAGATGTAGTTAATACACTTGATTTAACTACTTGTGTGTATACGTCACGTATGCTTTTTAGAATATTAATAAAAAATTAACAATATTAAATTATTATACCATTTTTATTCTTTAAAATATTATTAACTATTACCTTAGAATATAATGTTTATAACAATAGTATAAGAATGTACACACATGCATATATTATATCATACTTAGAACATCTTATAAATTATATTTATATAATTGAATATTTGTCTCTTGAAATTGTATACATTCTTTTACATCTAGTTATTATTCAGTTTTATACATTATTGTACATTCAATTATTATTCAATTGTATACATTATTATACATTTAATTGTTTTTTTTATTGTATACATTGTACATTTATTTGGTTATATTCATTTTTAAATAAAACGTATTATCATCACCACCACCTATTAAACTCAATGGTATACAATACATGTTAATATAAATATTTAAAGTTATAATTAATAATTAATTAAATAATTAATTTTAATATTGTATTTAAATAACACAAGTATGATGGATGACCTTATAAAGTCATCGAGATGATAAAATGTAATTTTAATTTCTTAAATTATTTTTCTTTTAAATTCCCATAACTATAGAGACATATTTAGATTAATTAAAAACTTAAAAATCATTTAAAATTTGTTAATCATTTTACAAAAACCATATAATATAATAAGACAAAAGAAAAGCTATCATTTTATAAAAGCTATATTAAAAATATAAAATTAATGGTTGTTTTTTGAGACTAACCACCTATATAAATCACATTTTTTTAAATCATATAATTATAAATAAATGATTGTCTTTCAAATTAGTCATTTTTTTATAAATTACATATACCTATCATATATTATAAACCATAATAAAAAATTATATTAAGCAAGTAATTATTTAAATATTTAGTATGAAATAAGATCATCTAGTTTTTTTCTTAAAATATTTAGTTAAAACAATAAATAAATATAAACTTTTTTTCTTTAAATGGTTCAAAATAAGGAACAAACATTAATTTGTTTAAGTGGTTAATAAAAAAAAATTGATTTTTAAAAAATAAATCTAAATAATTACTCAAAAAAATTATCATTGTAATTTTTTTTTACTTATTAAAATCACACTATATTTTTTTAGTCCTTTGTAAAAATGAAAAGATCACAATATTTTTATGTAGTTTTTCCTTTCATTAAAATAACATTACTTAATTTTAAAAAGATCATTTGAAAAAAAATAAAATTGAAATGGTTAACTTTTGATTTGATTTTTTCTTACTAAAATCATATATTTAATTTTTAATTCTTTTTGTAAGGATAAAAACATCATAGTATTTTAATGTAAATTTTTACTAAGATTTTATTAATTAAGTCAATAAAGAACCACTTTAAAAAATGATTAAAAAACTAAGTAATGTTATTTACATTACTTATTTTTGTTTTTTAAAAATTAAAAAAACATAATTATTTATTTATTTATGATTTTTTATAAAAATATTTTTAAAAGAATAACTATTTAATTTTTAATAATATGTTAATGGATCTCATTCCACTTCTTTAAAATTTAAGGTCATCTTATTTATGTATTAAAATATTTAAATATTTTTTTAATTTTAAGTGTAACATTTTGTATTGTTCATTTGATTTTCTTTTTAATGATTCTTTTAAAGTGATTAAAATAATAATTATTTAATTTTTTAATATAATATTATTTATTATTTTTATAAATTTTCAAATGGTTTGGACCATTTATTTTTAAATAATCCTTTTGTAAAGTGATACTTACAATGGTCATTTTTATGTAATATTTTTTAGTGTCTTTTAATATATATTTTTAATGGTTAATAAAAAAATAACATGATTTTATAATGTAATTTTTTTCCTTAAAATCATAATTATTTACTCTTTTGATTTTTTAATATGCTTAATTACTTTTATTTTACAGTAAAATCACAATTTAATATTTTTTAAGTTTATGATTTACTTAATGTTCTAATCTTTTTAATTCTTAAATTTTTTTAATGTAATATTTCTATTATATTTGATATTTGATAAAGGTACATTATTTATCTTTTTATTCTTAACATATCTTTTTTTTAATGAATTAATATTACATGATTTAGTATTTTATCCCATTTTAATGAATAAAAAGCCACATTATGTATTTTTTTATTCTTAAAAATAGACTAAAAAACCATATCATTTAATGTTTTAATAATTGATTTTAGAAAAAAAAGATTATTAAAACTAAATTACTTGATTCTTTTATCTTTAAAAATCTTAATTTTTACATTAAAACCATATTCATTTTTGTGTTTCAATTTTTTTACTAAAACTATATTATTTAACATTTTGAAAAACTAAATTACTTTTTTAATTCTTGAAAATATATTTTAGTCCTTAAAAATATGTCTTTTGATTTCTTTTTGTCTTTTTTAAAAATGATTAGTTAAAATAATAATTATTTTATTCATGTTGAAGTTGTTTTTTGAATTTTTTTAATCATTTTATAAATGATTAATTAAAATAATAATTATATGTTTTAGTCCTTTTTAAAATGATTAGTTACAATAACGTTAATTTTAGTTTTTTCATTCTTTTTAAGTGATTAATCAAAATAATAACCATATTTTTTATTATTTTGGAAATAGTTAATTAAAATAACATTAATGTTTAATTCCCTTAAAAGTGGTTAGTTAAAACAATATTAATGTTTTATATAATTTTTTTACTAAAATCATATTACTTTTCTAATGAACAACAATTATGTCCTTTATTTTTTTAAAACATTTTAAAAGTAGCTAATTAAACATCTTTATATCTCTTTTAAAGTGGACATTAATCTTGAATATAAATTTTTTTATTAAAACTCTTTTACTTTTTTAAAATAATTAATTAAAACAATACTTATCACTTGATCTTTAATATACTTTTTTTATAATTGTTTTTCTTATTTGAAACCATAGAATAATAATCACTTTAAAGTTTTTTCATACTTGATTAAAACTTAAACTTTAATGTAATTTTTCCATTAAAATCATATTACTTGGTTAGAATAGTAATCACTTTATTTATTGATTTAGTTTTTTTTCCATTAAAATTGCATTATTTAAATTTTTTGTGATATAGTGCTTTTTTTTTTACCTAAAACACATTTAATATAGTTTTTTTTCACTAAAACTGCATTATTTTTTGAGGTAGTTCTTTTTTTACTAAACCACATTATACTTTTTCATATAATTTTTTTCACTAAGACTAAAACAATTACATGTAGTTTTTTTTCCACTAAAACCACATTAATTTTTTTTCATGCGTTTTTTTTTTCTCATTAAAATAATTTTAGCGAAAAAAAACTACATCGAAAAACTCAAATCCACATAAAATGTGGTTTTATGTTTTCAATGTAATATGTGGTTTTGTGTATAAACCATCTAATTTGTCTGGTTTTATGTTTTTGATGCAGGTTTTTTTTTATTAAAATCACACTAGCTTATTTTCCATTAAAACCACATTTTATGTTATGATATATAATTTCTTGTTAAATATAAATTTTTAATCAGAACATATCTTTATGACATATATTTATTCATTGGTAATTAAATATGATATAATCAAAATATTTTAATTTTCTTATAATTAAAAACTATATTTCATGTGGTCTTGTGTATAAACCGTCTAATAAGAACATATTCCTATGATACATATATTTTTTGTTAAATATAAACTATTTAATTAGAACATATTTTTACGATATATATTTATCGTTGGTATTTAAATAGGATATAATTACAATATTATAGTTTTCCTAAAATTAAAATGAGTTAAAATAAATGAAATCTAAACCATCAGAATATTATTAAGATTAAGATTAATACACGTCATTTAACAAATATAACAAATAAAATCTAAAATTTAATTAAATATATTTATTGCATCCTTTTGAATCTAAATTCTATTTTCCTAATTAAAATTATTTATCAGTTTTAAACGTTGCACGCATCCGAGAGTTCTTCCAGTTCCAATAGACGTTAACTGCAGTGTCAATGGAGTCGGAATCCAAGGCAATGGCCGCGAACAAAGCCTGAAAGGCTTTGGAAAGAACTCTCTCACTCTCCAAAATGAGAAAAGCTTCCAGCTTGAGTTGGCGAGCATCTCTTGCACACTCATAATCGCTAATCATCCCGTCCGCTTGCAGCAGAAGATCTATACGTGTCTCCGTACCCTTCCTTGTTACGTACAACTTCTTAGTAATACCAGCTCTAAGAATACAGTACCCCACAATATCTAGTTTTGCGTTCGGCATAGCAACCATTTTCATTCCTTCCACAAGTAAGCTTTGAGTCGCGGAACGTATATCTATTAGGAAACATAGTCATCAATGTGTGTGCGTGCGTGTGTGGATGTGTGTATGTATATATCTCACCCAAGGTCCTGTTCGAGAGTGATACATTCACTTTCTCCGGGCCGCATTCTTTTGGGAAGAAACGAGAAACGACAAGGTTTAAATTCTTTCACCACCCAGGTAAGTCTAAAAGTCAAGCGTTTAGAGGTAAAGCATATCTCAAGAATATACCTTTCCCTATTTAGGGTTTAAAAAATAAAAAAAACAATACAAAATTATGAAACTGGAGATCCACCCATAAATCCCAGTACTTGCTGCAGACGAGATTGTCGGGGCCGGAGCTTGAACTTCCCCAGTTGTCCGCGGTAACTCTGGTAAGGTTACAGGCGGTGGTAAATGAGAAGGAGCAGTGGGTAAGGGTGTTAAGGGCGAGTGTGACCGAGGACTTGCCGCAGGGGAGACTGCACTGGCTTTTGGTAGTACATTGATGGAGAGCTTCATATTGCCAAGTGAACAGTGGCTGGGGCTACCACAGATATACCAGTGTCGCCCTGGTGTTGTCAACTGAACAACTGCGTTCCCTCCGAAATGGCTGCCAAGTGGGTTGCCTGTGTTGCATTTCTCATAATCTTCCTTGCTAACCTCCAGTACTGAGTGGTCGGGTGTGGATGCAAAATCTATATATCACTCTTGTCAGTTAATTATCTACAGCACACGCGCGCGCACACACACATATTACATACAGAGTGTATCTCCCTGCTTAAAGATAACTTTCGATGCCCACGCCGTGTAGTCCAAGTTTGTGACTCCCCATCCAACAGAGCCTCCAACCGCTATCTGTTCTGCTTCTGTAACTACAGCATATATTAAGAAGAACGAGGCTACAAGCAATACACGTGAAGCCATATACAGTTTCTATGAGTTTTACTGTATTTATAAGACGATTAGTGTAATATTATATTAAAATCATGGAATATGGTTTGCACGTTTTCATTTGCAAGCTAGTTTTAGTTGTACTTAATACGTGAGAAAGAGCGTGAATATATATACGTTTAAAACAATGGTATTTACATAAAATAAATAATGGGTTGTCTAGTGCTAACGAATAACACCAAAAAGTGTTGATATTTTTTATTATCTCGCTTTAAGATTGACTAAGCACGTTTGATAAGTACCTTGACACATTCTACTTACATAAAATCAATAATATTATGTTTAAGAATGAATGCTGATTAATAAATAGTTTTATGAAATGACCAGCAGCATCAGTGATAACGTACTTTGAAGACCCATTAAACGTGATAGGCCGGCGGTGACACGTGGACATTAATTCGCGAGCAAACCCTAGTTGACGATCGATCAGAGTGCTGTGTAGCGGCTAAAGTAAAGGGGAATCTCCACAGGGCGCATTCACGGCAGCCGGCGCTCATCCGATTCTTAGGTTTTCCTCCACTCTTGGATCGATCTTCACTGCCGTGCGCCAATGCTCTTCAAAATCGGGTGCGCTTACGCATTCAGCACCTAGGATCGGTAAAAATTTGCTTGAATTTCATGAGAATTTGCATTTTTCTCTCCACAATTTCATCAAAGCCGCATAATTTTCATGCAATCCGCATATTTCCATTGAGATTCTGCAGTTTGTTACAAAAAATCCGCGTTTTTCTATTTAAAATCCGTATTTTTCATGAAAATCTGCAGTTTTCCGCATGTTTTCTTGAAAATCTGCACTTTCTATAGCTTGAATCGTCTCTGAAGGAGCTAAACAGCGGAAAATCTTTAGTTTTACGGGTGAGCTGACGTTGTCAAGGTAGGTTTGTGCGTGCGTGTGTGTGGAGAGAGAAAGAGAGAGTCTCGTGAAGAAAGGCGCTGATTTCCTTGAGAATATCCAGCCACCTGACTGGGAGTTACACACATATGCATGTTGTAAGCGTATGTATGTCTGTGTTTTTGTGTTGAAGTACATAAAACACATGCACGCGCATGCATTCTGATATCAATACGTGCTAACAGATGGAAAATGGGACAATCTCCAACTCTGCGCTACCGAGGTCTTCATCAAAGACGCGTGAAAACGCATGGAAGAATGAGCGAAGTTCATGGCGGACAGAACGAGCATTATCCAATCTTGTTCACATAGGTATATATATGCATACATTACATATTTGTTAAGTTCGATCGTTGATAATATATTAGATAATGGCACGACTATTGAAAAAAATTATATATTTGGAGATATTTACGCAAAAGGCTCTCTCTCTGTGCGTACGTGATGGTGATGTGTATATACGTACGCTCAATGTGTATTTTCAAATAAATGTGCTAATCATCTGCAACATGCAGATTGTCTCTCTTCAAATGCCACACTGGAAGAGTCTGAGAAGGATTCTGAAGACGATAAGAAGGGCAAGAACAAGAAAATTGCTTCTTTCAAGGCCATGATTGTAAGTTTTTATATATAAAAACCTACTAATATACATACGTAACAAGATTATTTGAAGAAAAGTAATGTGTGAGGAAGAATGTATGCGTACGCCTTATCTATAGTATGTGTAGCTACATTCTAGTTCTAAACTCAGTTAGTTATATCATTTTGATTAATTTTAGGTTTTAATTTTTAAAACCTTTTTTTTAGTGCGATTCAGGGTTTGATCTATGGCTTGTGAGATATCTGTATTGCAAATTTGTAATGTGTGTATAGACTAAGTATTTATTAATCTTCAATCGCGTCTTACCCCTGTTTTAATTAGGCTTCTAAGAAGTTGAGGTCTTCGTTTAGAAGGAGAGCCAGGAAAAGAAGAAAGCCGTTGATCCAAGATGTCTGGGACGCAGAAGAGCAGAAGGCCGTTGATGGTTTCCGACAGATTCTGCTTGCAGAGAATCTTTTGCCGGACAGACACGATGATTATCACACTTTATTGCGGTAAGTTGTGCTGTTTGTGTGTGTGTGTGTGTGTGTGTGTGAGAGAGAGAGAGAGAGAGAGAGCACAATCACACCTATTTAGCTTGTCATAATGAAGATTATCCGATTATAATTGTGATTATATACGCACTATGTACACGAATTTATATTGGAAGTTATGTTTCTGATGGCAGATTCTTGAAAGCTCGAAAGTTTGATGTTGAGAGGGCCAAGCACATGTGGATCGAAATGTTGCAATGGAGAAAAGAAAATGAAGTCGACGATATGGAGGAGGTAATTTCTGTCATGATGTTATACATAGGTATATACACGCTTACACAGATTTCTGACTAAACAACATTGGTATCTGATGTTATATATATATATATATATATATAGATAGATAGATAGATAGATAGATAGATAGATAGATAGATATAGATAGATATGCATGCATCTATGGACATTCTTTCTATACATACGGTTCACTCTGTCTCTCTCTCTCATAGCATATGTAAGTTAACTTCTTTTCTAAACAGACTTTCGAGTTTGAAGAATTGGGTGAGGTGAAGAAATACTACCCACACGGGAACCACGGAGTGGACAAAGAAGGAAGGCCTGTTTACATTGAGAGGCTTGGTAAAGTGGAGCCTAATAAGCTTATGCATGTCACAACGGTCGATAGATACCTCAAGTACCATATATGCGAGTTCGAGGCTACACTCAATAGGAAATTTCCGGCTTGCTCCATTGCTGCTAAGCGGCATATTGATTCTACAACCACGATTCTAGATGTTGCTGGAGTGGTAAGTTTGTATTACTTTTTCGTATAACTCTACGTGCTCGTCTATTCTATGAAGGTTCTTACTAGCTGTGTCAATTTATACGCATTACATGTTACATAAATACGTTATTGGTACTACTGAATGCACTATAAAAATGGAATGATATATACATATGAATTTCAACTATACGTCCACACATACACAAAAAACTATGCTTAATATATGAATAATATTATGATAACATGCATATTAACCCTCATTTGTCAGGGGCTTAAAAACTTCAGCAAGACAGCCCGTGAACTGATTATCAGAATGCAAAAGATTGACGGGGACAATTATCCCGAGGTATCCTATCCTTTTTGTTTTCCACTCGTGTATGTGTGTGTGTGCAAATAGTATACATATGAAATGCTGCATGCTTATTTTCTCGATTTCTAGACTCTACACCGGATGTTTATTGTAAATGCCGGATCAGGCTTTAGACTCCTTTGGAACACGGTTCGGAGCTTTTTGGATCCCAAGACTACCTCAAAGATAGCGGTAAGCATATTAAAACAAGTTTGTGTGTGTGTGTGTGTGTGTGAGTGTGCGTAAAACACATATACACAAACATACTGATTTATACGTTGTGTATTCTCCATTAGTTATTTCGCTGATGCTATCTGAATAGCTAATATTTATATTTTTGATCTATCTAACGCATCCTTTTTCAGGTTCTTGGCAATAAGTTTCAGAGCAAGCTTCTTGAAGTTATTGATGCGGAGTAAGTGAACGTTTCTTTACATACATGTAGTAGATATATACATGAAACTACACATGGAAAAAACAGCTATACACACAGACACACACAGTATATATTTAACTTCTCTAACAGTCAGCTACCGGAATTCCTTGGTGGAACGTGCACTTGTTCGGAAGACGGTGGCTGCATGAATTCTGATAAAGGCCCATGGAAAGATTCATCCATCATGAAGGTATGTGCGATAATATAACACCTTATAATTACACTATAACACAGTTTAAACCTATATATTACACGCGTCCACACATACACAATGTAATATACAGATCACAATAGAATAGTCTGTGGCCATGATATTTATATTATAAGATGAAAACGAGATTATGTAGGCTGTTATGGAGGGAAGTGCTAAATCCGCTCGTCAGATTGTCACCATAGATTCCTGTGGAGAAGAAGTCAAGGTTTGTTCATTTATTTTCGTTATGCAATTCAGTATTAAATAATGATTCAACAGATTAAGGATTTTGATTTATCGACGGCGGAATCTGGCTCAGATATGGATGATTTCACAGGAAGCATAAAAGCACCGAGAGAAAGTTTTGTTAGACTAAATTCTGTATCTGAAGAGGTAAAGAATTTTTTTGTACATTTTATATGAATTACATGGATATATTATGCAAATGCAAATATATACATAAATAATCATATATGATTATATTCTGCATTATATGCATATACACCAACTATTCTTATAAAACCATAAACGCATATTTCAGGTGTATGGAGCTGTTAAGATTCTTGATAATGGTCAAGTAATGGTGGGTAATGAGATTGTACCAATGGTGGACAAACCAATGGTGGATATTGCAAGTCTTTATGTGAAGAAAGCCGAATCAAAAAAAGTCAGTCTGGTGACAACAGGTATGTGTCTTAAATACATTAGTCAAACACAAACTATTGTCTCTTTAATCCAGCATTTTTTGTTAATATTGGTTTTTATATACATTTGTCCATTTATATATATGAATATGTATGTCTACGTATTATGGTTAATAATGTAAAGTATTTTAATTGCAGAAAACGTGAAGATCAACCGGAATATGCTGGTGCAATGCTTCGCGGTATTTATTGCTTTTATCATGAGCTTTGTCATTGCTGCTCGTGAGGTTTATAGGTATGCTATATATGGCCATACACACATACACATGCACACGTATTCAGTAAATACTTAATTAACAATTAGAATATACTATGTTTCTATATATTTCTGGTAACACACACACATGTGCGTATATAATAACATAAGTCATGCGCATGCTTCTTATGTGACTAAACGATTTCTAGGAGGAGGCTGAAGCTGGCAGCCGTGGCGCATGACGTAAGCATGAGCTTTGAACCGGAATATCCGATCCAACAGAGTATGCCTTCTTGCGAAATGAAGGAGCGTGTGGAAAAGCTAGAAGAGACTGTCAAGGATCTAGCTAATGGCGTTGCCAAGCATAACGTTGCTGAACAAATGCCTGTTAAGCAAGCTGTTCCTGAGGAGGCCGCTGAACGTATCAAGGCCCTTGAAGCTGAACTTGCCGCAACAAAAGAGGTGTTATATATATATTATATATATATATATATATATATTGTACATATTTTATGAGACATCTATATATGCCTATACTATGCTTATAGGCATAGTATAAAATTATAAAATATATGCAGGCAAAGTATATGTAATGCATAAGTAATATCATTGTATGCTTACACACACACACATATCTATCTATCTATCTATAGACATAGATAGATAGATAGATAGCAGTAGCAAGTAGAATAATAATTAGTGCTTGCCTGTACATTGATGTTTAACATGTTACAGACGCTTCACAACCTTCTTTTAAAGCAAGGTCAGCTTTACACTATTTTAGAGGAAATGAAAGAGAAGCAATTCCAGGTAAGCAATCTCCTCTCCCCTCCTCTCTCTCTCTCTCTGGCTCACGTGCTATTTGCTACAGACTAGGTGGTGGTGTTGGTAAGCTGGAGCGAAACTCATGAGGTGATTATTTATTCAAATAAATTAAATTAGTACCAATGTCTGTGTGTGCGGGGGTTTGTGTACATGGATATATATGTGTATGTGTGTCTAAAAACTGACCGGTTTTGTTTCTGCAGTTTGCTTAAGCCTGTTGACCGACTTATTAGGTATGTGTATGTTGTTGTTTATAACATTCTTATTCTTGAGTTCAATATTGTAAATTGCTGTTGAGTTTAATATTAGTTCTAACAACTAAGTTATTTTTACAGAATATTGTATTTGCGAAGGTTGTATTTACAAAGAGGTGTTTAGTGTATGAAGCGTGTGTACAAATAAAGGTACAATAAAACTATCTTTTACAAATATTATTGTAAGACTACCAGTGTAGTCCTCCACACGGGTGTGCAGAGAGAGAGAACAGATCCTGAAAAGACCAGGTCAAATTAATTAACTATCCTATAAGTTTCTTCAGTCAAGTTTAATTGTTCATTATTGCTCTTAATTAATTTACTGTTCTATTATGGTAAGTTTTATCATAAAGTAAATAAATAATAACTTTGATAGCTAAAGGAACTCTTATGTACTTTGACATTCTTACATTAATAGATTATTGATAGGATATGTATATGATTTATTTAGTATTTATTACTAAATAAGATATATGCATGTTTTAACACGTATATTTGAGTGTACTTTTGGCACAATCCAAGCCATTGGATTGTTATGACAGTTTTTTAGGGTTCTTGTTTCACAGATGAGGGAAGCCTGTGATGAAATCAAGAGTTTGAAGTACAGCAAGACATTAAGTACTTCCATTCAGGATGATAAACACCGTCGTCAGGTAGATGTTGCCAAGAAGCGTGCTGCAGCTCAAAATGTGGATTATCCCACCTTTGCTGCCATGGTTAGTACATAAACACTTCCCACATTTATATATGCGTCGGCGTGTGTATGTACTGTTATACATGTATATGGTACTACATTTCTATGTGTGCATATATTATACAATTCTTTTCTATTCATGTAATATATGTACATTCATGTGTATATATAACTACTATATTGACCTCTAGTTTTCGCTATACCCATTATGTGTGTACATGTAACTCTCTCTCTCTCTCTTACATTCGTACTGTACTATATTAACCTCTAGTGCTGATATGACTGTATGTTTTATGGACTAAAATGGTAAATGTATATTTACAGGTTTCTGCTGCACATTTAAAACCAATTGACAGAAAAAAAATGTTACTTCCAAGTGTTGATACGGAGAAACCTGTTCCAGCATGGTCATTCGACTCTTCAGGCAATGTAAATCGTGGTGAGACAGAATTCATATATTTACATTTGCGTGTGTGTATATGCGCTTATGCGTGTGTAGACTCATTGCAGAGACACACACACACATACACTTGCATACCCACTCATTAACAGATACACATGCATATATACTTGTTATTTTAGATCAAGATAATACAAAGCAGGAGGACGCTGCGGTTTCTAGTAAACAGGACGTCCTGGATTCATTAGCAAAGCTCAAGTGGATGGAACTAAAGACCTCCAAGATAAACATGGAACATTCTTTGGTATATGTTGCATGTGTGTGTGTGTGTCACAGTCGCATACTTTTGGAACGATATAGCCGCACATGCTTCCCTATGAAGCTAGATTTCTCATATGGTTGTTATTATCTATGCTAGAGTAAAATATGCATTTTCGTACAAGAGAAGAAGATTTCATGTCCCAGTACTATATGTATTTTATAGGAACATGCACATGTGGGCGTGTGGTACATAGAAAATGTGTAGCCAGACATACTAATTTGCAAAAACATGTCGTTAACAGAAAGTGTCACTGCCTATTATATATATAGATTCAAGCATGCGTATGTATATATGACACAAATGAGCTGTGTGAAAGCGAAAGTTGTAATATATATATATATATTTACATACACACAGTGTATATCGTTATTAATTAATCAGGTTAAGGAAGCCAAACCGGCAGCAATGACAGGTGATGCATTTAGAAAAACGTGGAACAGTATACCAAAGGATTTACTAGAGAAGAGAGTGGAGTTTTTAACCAGTTTACCACCATCTACGTTTCAGAGGGTCTTCAAAGTCGAGGTATTAATTATTGAATATAATGATCATATTTGCATATGTGTATGTATCCTTGTCTTTTGTGTGTGTGTGTGTGTGTGTGTGTAGTTTAAGTGGTTATATTAGTTTTATATATATAAGCAATACATGAAGGTACCTGTTGGGATGCTTGAGGAGATGTTATTGGCTGTAATAGGTGGTTTTGCAAAATGGACACGTGGACATAGGTGGTGTGATTGCAATGTTAGATTCCATTCCTGCTCCAGATTCCGCATATCTGTAAAGCTGGTGAAAGGAATAGTGGAACACCTGCTAGAGAATATTCGTGTGAGGGCAGAGAGTGAAGATCAAGTGAGTGAAATCGGCGGCTAAGGTTGAAGTTTGTAAAATAACAATACATTGTATAATACATACAGATATATACGTATGGAGGGGATAAAGACACCAGGAAACTATATAAAAAAATGATACTAATGATATTATGCACACACAGTAAAACACAAGGTAGTGTTTCTTATATTTAATTTTCATGTTAAATTTTTTGAAATATATGATGTTTATATTAAAATCTCCACACACACATCCATATATACAAAGTCCACGCACACACTGCATGATGTATATGCATAAAAGTAAATAAATAATAAGATTTTAACAAATGTAAGTTAAAAATATGATATATGAGTAACATTCTGGATAAGTCAAACAAAGTCGACCACTTAATGTTAGCATATATGCTGTTAACGAATATGCCATTGAGTAGGGTTCATGCCCTGTTTTAGGGAAGCATATTCTGGTAAGTGTGAGACGGTGGATATGGTGAAGGACCCTTAGCGAGGGAGTGAGAGGAAGTACAGTTATGGCGCCTAGCTCAGCAAGAAAGCTGGAGATCCGCGATCCGGTGCCGGCAGACATCGACATTGCGCAGTCCATCGATCCATTGCCGATTGCGTCCATTGCACAGGATCTAGGTCTCTCCCCACACGAGTTCCAGCTCTACGGCCCTTCTAAAGCTAAGGTGCGTTCAATCCTCTGCATTTCTCATGTCTTCCCCTCTTAATCAATCCATTTCTTGCGACAATCGGTGTTATCCGTATTTTTCTACGTTTTCCAGGCATAAATTCTTTTTTTTTGTGATTTTTCTCAAAAAAATCGGTGTTGATGTGATTTTTCTACATAAATGCGTTATTTGTCGTTTTTCTGTCGATTTCCGGACCGGAAAACGCATATTTTCCAGCAAATCACGGATTCATGTAGACAAACACCGATTTTTTGAGAAAAATCACATCTTTTCCATCAAAACAAATATTTCCTATGTGTTTTCGAGCGATAATCCTCAAATCCGGCTTTTTATGTGATTTTCGATGTTTTTAAGCTGATTTATAGCGATAATCTTGTATTTATTGTGATTTTGTGATGCATTTTACGAGTTAACATTCATATGGTATGATTCGATCCGTATACTGCGCTTTTTTACTCTGTTCATGAAGTTATTTATTGTTATAGCCTTGTTTTGAGGCGTCTGCTTTGTATTAGTTTAGTATATAATCTCAATAGTTGTATTAGTTTAGGCTTCGTTTGTATCTACGCTATGTTTTAGATACTATGCTGTGTGTCGTATTACGTTATTTACTTTATTTTATATATATGCATGCATGTAAACGTATTTGGTCAACTGTCTATATAACTATATGAATTAGTGTATAATGTCGTAAGTTGTACACGACTTTAGCTATATAGAGGATATATCTATGTAAAGATATTTGTGTAACGATTTATATGTGTATATGAATCTGTGTAGGTATTGTAATTTGTAATTATTATGATTGTCCTCGGCGTCTTACTTTATTTTGATCAATCATTTACATATAGATCCGAAGTGTGCGTCTGTGTGCGCGATTTACATGTGTCCGTGTACATATATGCTACAGATATACATATATTCTTATTAGAGTAGATATACAAGACCGAGTATATATATTGATATTCTGTTGTTTTATAGGTGTTATTACCTGTACGAGATCGATTGAAGAATCATCCGGATGGATTTTACGTTGTTGTTGCGGGTATTACACCTACACCACTTGGCGAAGGTAAATCTACCACCACTGTTGGACTTGGACAAGCTATGGGTGCTCATCTTGGTAAAAAGGTAATTTCATTGATTTAATCTTCTATACTAAAGCCACTTTACTGATAGTTTTATTTACTAGATGTTATATGTGTCTGTCTGTATTATGTCATATGTATACACTTATGTTTCCTACTTTTTTGGAACTCTGAAGTGTCACCTAATGGTAAACGTCATAGTCAATATTTCTAGTTTCTTAATTCTTTATTAGTATATAGATGTCAATACTACATTACCTTTTCAATTCTCGTGTCTATGTACTTTCTTTTGTTTAATAGTTATAATAATCGTAGCATTACAACGTACATTTTGTGCGTAACACGACAAATGAACGAGTTGTGAATACCAACACACAATTAGATGCACACGTACACATACACACAACGTTACATTAGGGATACTTTCTTGTCTTTATATTCTATGTTACGCCACATCCTTCTACAGTCATATTATTAAAATAATATGACAAGTTCGTTTTCGATTTGATGGCTATGAACTGTACATTATATCCTTCTATAGATAAGTTACCAATGATAGGATACACAGGTAGACAGTTAACACAGACGTGTATGTGCCCACTCGTTAAATAGACACGCACTCACATACGAACACACACAACACATTTATCTTGGATACTATATGCTTTGAGTAGCTTATATATGATATTGTTATTGATACATGTCTGTATAATATTATATTAATACATTTATATTATAGGTGGTGGCTTGTTTACGGCAACCTAGTCAAGGACCAACATTTGGAATAAAAGGGGGCGCTGCTGGTGGAGGATACTCCCAAGTAATTCCGATGGAGGAATTTAACCTTCATCTTACAGGAGATATTCATGCGATTACAGCAGCAAAAACCTTCTAGCAGCCGCAATTGATGCTCGCATATTCCATGAGAACACACAGACCGACAAGGCATTGTTTAACCGCCTTTGTCCTGCAAATAAGGAAGGCAAACGTAGTTTCGCAAAGGTAATAAGTTTCAATTATTAACTAACCATCTAAATAGTAAAACTTATTCTACTATTTATTTACCTTCAATCAGATCGCTCTACTTTATGACATATGCATATAGTAAAGATTTTAGTATTCATAGTTATAAGTATAATATTGTATTCTTTACAGTTTCGATTCTTCACATACATAGAAAACAATGCTCGTTTGTTTCTTTTGTCGTATATACTCATGTATATAATAGGTATAGTAGTTAACTTGTTCTTTGTCTCCTTTATATAAATCCAGCTTTTCTTTTCTGATATATATTATTATCACCTTGCAAATGTATAGGTCTATAATACACTAATTATTATCTATAGCTTATGTACTTTATTGATTCTATTCGTTTTTATCATATGTAGTTAGAATATATTGCAGATACGTTGCATGTTTTGTAATCAGAGAATTGAATACATGCAATATGAATGTTTGTGTGTTTATGTTTTGGTCTAATGAAATTAGTATAGTGTTCTCTAGTAAGATATAACTATATACAATATAATATTATTATGTTAAATTGATTTACTAATTAATTTGTTTTACCTAGGTAATGCTGACCCGTCTCAAAAAATTGGGTATAGAAAAAACAGACCCAAATCAAAAATTAACCCAGAAGAAGTCTCAAAGTTTTGTAAGACTCGACATCGATCTGGAGACGATAACTAAAGTGTTATGGACGTGAATGACAGGTTTTTACGGAAGATTACCATTGGACAAGGTAACTATTAAACTACAATATGTAACATTCATATGCAATCTTACATATTATGTATGTCTCTCTTTTCATTTATTAGTCGAAATATTACTGTTTCTATGGTTTATGTTTGAAGTAGCTAATGATTTGATAATATATTGTGTGTGTGTGTGTGTGTATTTCTGTGGTTAACGATATATCAACACTTTACCTTATGATTTAGTGACAAGAAGACTTCTGCGATATAATTGTAGTGCTTATAAATTAATTGGTCAACTTAATTAGTATATTTTAGTTTGCGAACTGCCAAATTTTCAAACATGATGTATTGGGTTATATATATTGAAATATGTGACTCATAGTGTTTTATGTTTTGAACAGGCCCTGAAGAAAAGAACATGACACGTGAAACTGGGTTTGACATCTCTGTTGCTAGTGAAATAATGGCGGTTCTCGCATTGACGACTTCTTTAGCTGATATGAGGTCTCGTTGGTAAAATGGTCATTGGTCTAGTAAATCAGGCGAGCCTATCACTGCAGATGACTTAGGTACGTATAATTCATACATGCATATATACAACATGTATACGCATTGATATTATGCACACGGTGAGTAATATGTGTATGTGTATATAGAATTAGTATACCAATAGTTTATAAACATATACACATGGCACAATTGGATGTAATTATTGCTACTGTATCTGATAACAGAACACGCATCCAACGTGCACACGCACACACAATGTATTACGTGTATTAAATTTATACATGTACGGAAGAACCTTACTGTTCGTTTCATCACAGAGAATACCTGATAAAACTATGTGGTGATGTATATACATGCATTAAACCATGATGTCTTAATAGAACACATTATATGTTTGTTTTGTGTACACGCACATGTAGGAAGAAGCTCATTGTCTATATTTTACTGGTCTGAACATCCCATTCAGTTATCATAAAACACGCACACGCGTTAAGTTGTGTGTATATTGTATATTAACCGTGTAAATGTTTCAATGCAGGGGTTGGAGGAGCATTAACAGTGCTAATGAAGGATGCAATACATCCAACACTTATGCAAACCTTAGAGGGGACTCCGGTATTTGTTCACGCCGGTCCATTTGCAAACATTGCTCATGGCAATTCTTCCATTGTTGCTGATCAAATTGCTCTCAAATTGGTTGGTCCTGAAGGCTTTGTTATTACTGAGGCTGGGTTTGGAGCCGATATTGGCTGTGAGAAGGTATGTACATACATTATACATATTTGTGTATGTCATGTACATGTGGTGTATATGTAAATGTGTCTAGATACAATATAGATATCATGTGTGTATAATACCATAAATAGATATTCATACTCATGTATTATAATTAACTGAAGAATAATATTCATATCAGCTGTATGTGTGTGCCAGGATAGCCGTTCTCTTGTCTCTATGTATATGTCATATAGTGGAATCTGTATGCACTTCTATATCAATTATGTATGGTATGGTAAATATCTTGGAGTTTGGGAGAGCCAAATAGGTGTGTGTGCGCGCGCGTGTGTGTGTAAGATAGAGAGGGAGGGAGGGAGGGAGTACATATGACTACTGTCATAATAGCTGTAGATATTTAACAAAATATATATGTATTCTCTTTAATAATGTCTGCGTCTTTGTGTATGTGTTTTATACTCAGTTTCAGCAGTATATACTGGTTAAGAATTATCTGCTCTATAAATGCAATAGGCAAGATAGCTACGTTTGTGTATACTTTTAACGACTAAAGAAAACGATGTTACCTCTAGATGCTTAATATGCAGACTAGAGTATTTACGTATTTGCTTATGCAGACGACGTGGCTGGTGCTTTAGGATATACACATCTGTAACCGTATGTTTCATATAGCTGAAACATACGGTTATGTCCTTAAACTGTAAACAAAGACATGTATCACTTATTTGTACCTAACCATAAGCAAATATCTTTACATACATGAATATGCCATATATTGGGTTAGTTATAGATCTTGTCTGAAGTTTTATGTATATAAACTATCTCTTGTCTTAATGTGTAGAGTTGTGCTGGTCTCGGTATGCATCATACAGCTTTATGTTTTGTGTGTGTCATATGTTTAAACATACACTTGCATATGTATGTATTTTATAACTAACTGAATATATGTAAAAGCTAGTGACGAATGTTTTATTTACAGTTTATGGACATCAAGTGTAGATATAGCGGGCTTAAACCGCAATGTGCAGTAATCGTGGCAACAGTACGAGCACTGAAAATGCACGGAGGTGGGCCAGCAGT
>PUQB01000767.1:0-12500 GCA_003024785.1 Selaginella tamariscina | reverse complement strand
TATTTTTGAGAACGACACAGTGCAATCTTGATCTCAACTTCATTTAAGCTTTTCGTTAAATTTTGAATTTTTATTTTTGATTTAATTTTGGTGAAAGCCAGAGTTTATGACACAATGCAACGATCTCAACTTCATTATGTGCGAACCATGCAAACAAAGATATTGACAGTGAAGTTAAAATATATTTATTACCCTTAGAAATTTTAAATTTACATACATATCCTTAAAAAAGTTTAATCATAATTTTTTAATTTTTAAAATAATAATGCTAAATATTAAATTCATATTAAAATATTATATTAATGTTTTAGGATGGTTATAAAAATACATAAAATACTTATAATTTTTTTAATTTTAAATGTTTATATTTAACACCAAAATTTGACTAACGTTTTCAGCATTAACATTTAAAGTTCAATCCTTACTATTAAAATGATTAATTAAAGGGAAGCACATGAAACCGATTGAACGATATCCCCCACCGTGTAAATTACTAAAGATAATAAACAATGTCAGGAGACTATTAAACAAACACAAGGCAAAATGTACCTTCTGAGTTATACACGTAAGCATCGCATACCGGCCTATTCAAAACAGCAGCAGCGGGTCATATGTGTCTATGTACGTGTGTGTGTGTGTGAATTATATATATATATATATATATATATATGACGTACTTGATGTTGAGAGCGCTTTTGGGTCTTGACATGTCTGGAAAGCCCAGCTCCATACAGATTTGCCTTGCCGTTTCGTAAGGCTGCACAAGTCGAGGAAAATAGTTGGTTTCCCTCTTTAACCTAAAATATCTTAAAGTACCTTACGCGGAGCACTGCCAAGTTTATACTTGCCCAGAAAATCAATGGCATCCATTGCAGCCGCCGAGTTGTAGTCTGGTCCTTTGACTAAAGAGTAGCCTCCGTGATGCCTGAAAACAATGTGTGTGTGTATAATGTGTGTGCATGCGTGTGTAACAGAGAAATGCTAACTTACTTCCTCCAGGCTATGAGTCGGCGATCCTGCAGAGCCTGTACGTCCGCAGCATCAAGGACCTACAAAAGAAATGGAAACCGTCATTCAAATATAAACAACACACACACATAGATATATATATATATATATATATATGTTTTTGGAAGCTGAGATATGTCATGACTCAAGACCCAAAAGTACTTTCAACAATAAGTACGTGCATAGTTGGACACAATCATACATACATACGTAGACGTATATAATTACCTTCCCGCCCTCAATGTCGAGAAGTTGTTGCTTAACAACGTCTCCACCTTGGGCACCTGCTTTAGATAGTCCATATATAATACATATACATAGAACTTACGCTTCTGAGAACTCGCTCGTTGTCAGTCAGCATTATCCATTCGTTGTCAATGGCTCTTGAAAAGCCTCCCTGTACGTGCGTCCATCTATCTGAAGCAACCAGCAAAGCAAAGCTTAGTACTGTGTGTGTGTGTGTGAGAGAGAGAGATGATTACTTGCAAGTCTTCCAGGGGGTGCCTTCTCCAGGAGGCACGGCCTCAAACACCTGGACTTCTGGTGAGCCATTGGCAATGCACGAGTGGGCATATTTTGAGAGTTCCCAAGATTCCTTGATAATATCCTGTGACCAATCATATATTTATATATGCACATATATAGAAATATTATACAAGTACCTTGGCTTCAATTAGGCGAAGCATAATGAGACTCTCGATGGCGTCTGCGAGATGTCCATGATCTATACCATGGCGACTTGCAAATTCTACAGAATCTGATATCTCTGAATTCGACTCTAAGTGATCAAGCAGCGACTCGCTCGCTTCCTCCATCCGCACAAGGATGCCTAGGTTTAGGGCTAGAGCAGAGTGCATATGACACGTGGCCGGTGGAATGTTCTTCTGCTTCCATTCATCGTGTCCGTCAATTTTGAATTCGTAGGGTTGTTGAGCGGCTGCGGATGCGGATTCCGGAATCGATCGATTCAGGTGCGTGGAAATGCAGAGAGCGCAGCGTCGATTGCTGCCGAACTAAGATCTGTTTATCTGTAGATGCTTCTCCTTGCGTTCTCTGCGGTAAGGCGATCGCTCAAGGCCTCAGTCGTGCTCAGAGTGCCAGATCATCTGAACAATGGTGCTCGGTCAGTTGCAAAAAAAAGGACGGCATCTTCACAAGGAAGAGTGCGTGCAATGCAGGGATCCTCGAATCAGGAGTATACGCGCGGTGCAGCTCGATATCTCTGGGGCAACATGCCTGCTATCAGCATCGTTCTCTCGGGGTCACACTTAATGAGTTTTCTGAGGTTAACAGCAGAAGTGGCTGTAGAATGCGTTGTACACCTGTGGTACTCACTCGGATTCACAGTTGCTCAACGTAAGGTATGCATGGCTGCTGCGACGGATGTTTTGGTTCGGTGGGGCTTCTTTGCAGCCTGCCCAGCAGTGGGGAGTTCCCAGACGGTACAGCTGCTCCACTTCAATGGCAACTTCAGAAGGTTCAAGGTCGAGGCTCTCACTTCACGTCTCGGACAGGTGCTTAAAGCTTCTTCTAACCCTCACTGAGGGAGAGAGATCAATATACAGGATCTAAGGGAGAGAGAGCAGCAAATTTGTTCATAGCAACCTCAATGGTTCAGCCCCACAAATATCTTACTGCTCACTTTTACAACTTGGGATACTCCTGCCTTACTCGCTAGGAAAGAATGTAGGAGAGTTTTCGGAAGGCAACGTCTTTCTGGTGAGGAACAAAGGGGAATGGATCGTGGACGTGCATGTTCTCTCGCGTACTGGTCAGCTTATTTTTTTTTTATGTCAACGGTGTGCTTGCAAGGTTTCTAAGCCTTGTTCACAGTGTGAAAGTTCATGTGTCTTTATACCAGCACAACGCTCTGGAGCTGGCTTCACTCTTAAAGCAAAGTGGAGCCACGTTTGATTCTATCTCCCAACTTCCAATATTGCGGATTGATATTGAAGCAACCAAACCTCCATTGAAGTTCCATGATATCACATTATTTTTCAGTAATAAAACCAAAAGTTACAGTAAATAAATTAACAAAAAAGGACTATTTCTTTCTTAAATTTTTTTTAATTTCTTCAGTCGGTTGTTTTTGAAATTTATTCTTCATCTTTGTTAGTCTGCAAAATAATAAACATTAATCAATGGGTTGGAAAATATAATTAAATTAAATTACCTTTTCCTGATCTCACCATACTTACATATCTTAACAAGTTATTAAGTTAAATTGAATTCTAATCTAAATAATTAATTAGTTGATAAATAAATAATTAAGAACCTGATTCATGTTGTAGTAACTTGTGGAGTTGACCTTTGTTCCTTGTCCCACGGCAAACATTTAGCTAAAAAAGTCTACCAAGTTTTTGTCAACACCGGATGAGTTTGATTTATTCTCTAATTCTTGTTAATATATAAATACGTATACATATTATATGAAGTTGATCTTTAAATAACTTACCAAAAACCATTTTCTTGCGTTTGGCTTGACTGACGAGAGATAATGGAGGTGTTCCAAGTACTCCATCATACAAGCAAGCTGTTCTACCTCGTCTTCGCCAGGAAACAAAGGATAACCTAGAAAGACACTGTTTAAAACACACACATATATATGCCTTTTCTCTCAAAGAAAAAGGAAACTTATTACCACTCTGCAAGAATGCAAGCACATCAATCAGGCAAACCTGCAAATCAAGTGATTTAGTTCAATAACTAAATTAAATTAAGTTTAGTAAGCTTAAAGAAGTGAGGTTTAAATTAGTGGTTATAGTATGACTTCTGGTATATAAAAAGAAACAATCAGTAATTTATTTAGTAACTCGAAATTAAACTTGATTAACTTACGTCTCGAGCCAAAGTCAATAAGCTTGATTTTTGGAGAGGTGGAGAAGAATATTCTCTGGCTTCAAATCCCCGTGTATAATACGCA
This sequence comes from Selaginella tamariscina, assembly GCA_003024785.1. NCBI lineage: Eukaryota > Viridiplantae > Streptophyta > Lycopodiopsida > Selaginellales > Selaginellaceae > Selaginella > Selaginella tamariscina. The sequence goes on along the minus strand of PUQB01000767.1, from coordinate 8,569 downwards.
CTCTGTGTCAAAATTGAATAATATTACATTAACTTATTCCAACATAAACATATCATACTATATAATATAAAATGGCATAATGATGAATTAATCAAACTATACTGTTTTGCAAGGCACTTAACAAGGCTCAACTCAAAGTTGTTCTTCTTAAGCATGTCAAACAAACTAATGTCAAATGAGAGGCAGAGGTGTCCCCGAAAGTCGAAGCTCTCGTATATAGTCACAATGTTGTAATTCTGCGGCCTGCAAAAACCTTAACAACCAGCAAAGCGAGCATTTTACTATAAATATACATTAAGGAGAACTATTAATTGATATTTAAAACATCATAACACATTAAATTGTTTTAAACATTGATATCAATGCTTTTCATTTTACCTTGTCTCGCAGAAACTCGAGGAGGTTGATTTCAATATATGCAACTGTTTCTTATTACGTATTATCTTCACAGCTCTCTCAACTTTGTACTTGTGATCGGTGCATTTTAACACCTGTCCGAAACTGCCTTTCCCAAGAATTTCATATCTGTAAGTATAGCATATTCAATGAATTATCATTGCTAAATTATCAAAAATAAAAAAATCAAGAAATTGACATTTTATTTTTAATACTGTACGATATAAATGTCTTGATTTTTAATTCTAAATGATACAATTATAATTTAATAAAAGATACTGAGCTTGTTATCAAAACTGACATAATTAGAAATGTAGAACTTAAATATATAAACTTTCATAAATTTAATGATTTATCACTGTGTTTAACGTAGGTATGTATATAACTCACACATATATAAGAAACATTTATTTAAATTGAAAAACACACAATATATAAAGATTAGTCCTTATATAGAAAATTTAAACTAATTTCACCTTCTCTTCCTTTTTTAAAAAAATTAATTTAATTTATAAGTTTTTGAAAGCATCTATTTAATAGAAATTAGCAATTAATCTCTTACAGGCCTAAAATCTCTATATTAGAATAAATGTTCGTTTAAATATGCGATCAGTTGTACACACCACACTGTTATTATTAAAAGCTGTCTCTCTCACACACACACTACATTATATATGCACACGCACGCGCACACACACACACACACACACACACACACATTGAAATTTGATATAGTTTGCACAACACTTCCTTTTGAAATCCATTTTATAAATATATTTAGAAAATTATAAATTTTGTTGTTTTAAGAAACCAGTTTTATGTAAAAGAGACTAATAATCATAAAATACTATAATAAGTGAAATATAATATTTACTTTTATATAAAATTATTTAATTAGACACTATTTAACCGCATGTTGACCCAACGGGTCAATGAGCTCGACCGTCAACAAATACAACATCACTCCGACCCGTCAATTCTCATGTAAGCCGTCGAGGTACACCGATTTTATGATTTTGAAAGTAAAATTATAATAAGAAAAATTCATTTTAAAATAATTAATATAAACTTATAAGATTTAACTATAAAAAAACTATGAATTTTAAAATTATATATTTATTAAAATTAAAATAACAAAATCAATTTAAAATAATGATATAAAATTATAAGATAAATTTGACAATCATTTTAATTTTTTTAAAAATCAACTGTAAGGTTTCACGCATCTGACAATAACCATTAATAGTTTTAAACTAACGAAATGGAATGGGCATATCATCCGAATATTCTTTTAATAATAATATTTAATGTAATAGAACATTTAAGAAGCTATATAATTTATTATTAGATTTAAGAAAATATATTGCTTAATTATACATATTAGCCCGTGTATCGAGCAAGCATGGTTGTTTATAGTAAAGGAAAATAATATTAAAAAAATAAAATGATAAAGCAAACTACTTTTTATTATTTTCAAACTTATTTTCTTTTTACTTTAATATTAAACCCAGGATTAGTTAAGCTTAATAACATGGATTCAGGAGCTGAGAACCCTGTGCACACGAGCAGTATAAGAAGCGTCCACATAAAACTGGAAAAAAAAACAAACAAAACATTAGAGAAAAGTGAGAAACACACACACATACACACACAAGGCATACCTGCTCAATGATCTCCTTCATCTCCTGGATATCCATTTCCAAGTCTTCTCTGGTAGCGCACAGCTTGGCTGCATTGAAGTCTATGATCTTAGGACCGTCTCGCCACAGAATGTGTGAAGGTTTCAGGTCCCCGTGCATGACCCCTGCCTCATGGATTCGCCGGAGTGCAGCCCAAACCTGTCGCACAATCTCTCCAGTCTCCTCTTCCTCAATGCATTCATGGAAAGCATGCCTTGAGCCTTCGAAAGTAAGGGCGAGGTACAGCACGTTACAGTGTGGCATCCTGCCCAATGCCACCAGCCGGGGAATGACATCTCCTTGTAGCGCAGATAAGGCCTTGTACGTCTTCACCTCGTTTGCAAAGTGTTCCGCTGCCTCTTCATGCCGCAGGTCGTAACACTTCAAAGCCACCTTTTGCTGCTTAACCCGCCCTTCAAGAACTGTCCCAAACCTGCCTAGTCCGACTGCCTTACCAGAAATGACAACATCCGACGTGGGAATAAGAGGCACTGCTTCGTCTTCCAACTCTGGCCGCTCCTGTTCTGGAACAGGGACGGTGATCTGGTATCCATTCTCTGGAGTCATCAATATGCGTGTGCGGTCTAAAGAAGCTTTTGCCGCTCGGTCTAGCTCAGCTTCTCGGAGGACGAAAAAACTTGATGACCGGAGCCTCCTCTACCCGCACGACTGGTGATACCTCAAGCGCTTTGGGCGAAGTTAAGGAACGCCTGAAGAAGACCGTTTGGTTGAAATTTGTGAGGAAGCCATAGCGCGTCTCATCCATGACCATATCCCCGAAGAGCTGCTGAATCACCTCTACATGCTTCACGCTTGCAAATTCCTGTAAGAGGGTGTCCATCTTCAGCTCCCACTGCCAAGGACCCTTAGTTTCGCCATTGCCAAAAACTCGGGCCGACAGGTTTCCCATGTCCTGCGCCATTTGCGAGTCCAGTATCACTAAATCTGCCTGGGACAAAGAACGTCCTGAACCTCCGGAGCGGTATCGGAAACGTAAACCCAAGCGCTCCGCGAGCTTGTTTACTGCTGGGAACAGCATCCCCTCAAGAGCAACATGGACTCCAATCTCACATGATGCTGCAGGCAAGCCATCCTGCTCCAAACTACTCCAAGGGTTTCCATGTCGAACCTGCTGCTCGTCGAGGCTCCAGGCTAGACCAAGAGATTTTTCGTTGAACTGCGGCCATTCCTTCACTTCCGAGAACGTCCGCGAGTGTGCAGCTTTAGTGTTGATGCTGATTGCCCTTGTGAGTCTCGACCTGGAAGCTCCGGGTAGGGAATCAAAGCCAAAACCCGATCGCTCAAACCGAAGTCCACAGGTGGACGACGGAGCGGCACAACAGCCATGAAAGTTTATTTCTTGACCTAACCCTATATCTATCCCTACTTTTAAAAGTAAAATAAATTAAAAAATGTAAAGATAGAATAAAATTTTAAAAATATTTTAGTGAAATTATATATGTAATATGATAGTCTATAAATCAATACATAAATTGACTTGAATTAATTATTAAACATCAGAATTGAATACTTGTCATACAGAAAATAAAGAATTTATCAAAAGAAAATTTATAATTTCACCATTCATTGAATATCTGAATCATTCAATTTGAGTGACAGTGATTATTTCACATTGGATTACGTGAGTACCCTTATATCAAACTTTTCTATATCAAAAATATACAACGCTTTATTTAATTTATATTATAATATACCCACATCCACTTCAATCAATATTATACATATATGCAATGATCAGGTATCAGAGGCTTGATGAAAATACAATAGTAGGACAAATGATTTACAAGCACAATTCTTTTAAAGCTATAGGTGTCCGTGTCTTATAGTTTTAAAAGAACAACTATAATCATGTATTGGCAACATTTAATCATAGATGTTCTTAATTTGTTTACAAGACATCATAGCACATGTCTTGATTTTTATCTATGCCCAATGTCAACCAAAAATACAGCTTCATTGCATTTTTTTCCTGTGAGAAGTCTATAGAAATATCAAGATGCATTATTTTTTATTCAGGGAATGGTAACCTCACACATAAGATATCATCTTTGTAGCATATATTTCATGCAACATGTTCCTCCAATTACTCTATGTACAAAGTTATTTGAATGCTGGACATACCAATCACCGTCCTTTTCACGCTGAAGTTGCTATCAAAGACCTCTACCTTGTAGTCAGGAGTCCCCATGAACGTGGTAGTAAAGTAGACATGAATAAAGATCAAACGTGCCTTGGCAACCTGATGGCGATGACTTCCTACCGGTTGCAGTAACGTGGGTTTCGCCCCATGCAGTGAGTTGCATTCCATCCGAAGATGAAATTTCTGTGCTAAGATCGCTGATGCCAGGTACCCATTTCCCCATCCCAGCCACGAATTCCTCACTTCCAGATACCCAGGCCCAGTAAGATAGTAAATTGCCACATTAGCAAAGAGACTCTCTCCTCTCAGCTTCCTATCACCTGCTTAAAATTTAAATTTAGTCATTGATCTTTTATATATATATATATATATATATATATATATATATATAATATATATATATTAAATTAGTGCCAGATAATATATCACCTGCATCGGTAGCGGTAATATTCTGATCTTCAAAACTCTTGGATTTCTCCATGCACTGAAGCAAGGAGAGCTAGAAGTAGGAGATGAGATAGACTGAACTCCATTTTCTGTTTAACGGTGGATGAAAGAACTCTGACGTGTGGGTCGAAGAGACTTATAAATTCTCTATTTATAAACCCTCCATAACGATTTGTATAACAATTAACATATTACGTACTTAAATCTAATTTGAGTTCTCACTGTATTAAAATAATAATTTAGTTGACATCTTTGTAGGGGCCTTTTGTAGGGGCGCCGCAGGACGTATATATATATAAACCAAGCCAAAACAGGATAGCACAGATAGTATTGTAACTTGTGGGGCAGTCTGTAGATCACTATTAAGACGTGGCATTACAATAGAAAAAGGATTTAAAATTGCATGTGACCTACAACACTAGCTGACTAGTATGGTTTTGAGCAGTTCCTTAGTTGACTATTTGTTGTAAATACTGAAATGCATAAGCTATATTGGACAGGTATAATAATTTAAGCATGAAACGCCTGTTAAATTCTAATTAAAAGCTCATGAATCAATTACTTACTAAACTGCAGGATTGAGCACCTAACTTGAAGTGATAGTTTGTTATATATATGCATGCATATTTATATGAAATAGAATTAAACCATTCAATTAAGATTCAAGCATCAAGTATCTAAGTATGTAAAACAGCTAAAACAGTTTTATTAACAACAAATAATGTTATCAGTTGATTAATACATTTACTCAAGATTTATTAAATTACATTATTCCTAATCAAGCTTCAAACCCCATATATAAAGGCAAATATATACATTTATATCAATAAGGTATATAAAGCTTATTAAAGTAATGTATGAAACAGAACTATATATATGTCTAAATTTAACTATATTTTATTTGAGATCTTGTTTAGGAATTAACAAGTCAACCTGATTATATTACTATATGCAAATATATATCAATATATCTGTATAGAATCATATACAGTTCTTTGTCTATATTAAAAAGTATAATATATTATATATTATATATAATATACAAGTATCACATCCACTTCATCACTTAATATGTATATATCTAGATATATATAAAAGGGATATATTTATTATTTAGTTACTTACTATAAATATATATGAAGGCTATTAAAAATGTACTTTAAGAGGAGAAATGTCAAAATGTATATATAGAGAAGAATGTTCTTTAATTATGTGTTTAATTATTCTAACCCTTGTAATTTTAATAAACTTGTAAATATACAAAATTTTGTGATACAAAATTAAGTTCATATAGTACTTTAATATTTATGTTTTATTTGCACTAAATAAAAGATATCTGTTTGTACCACTGTGAAATGTCACACGAGAGATTAAAGTGTATAGTATGAAAGATTATAAGTATATCATCTTTCGTTCTCCTTCCCACAAAACTTATAATATGCTAATGCTAGTTGCACTTCATAGTTTGACATGTTGATGTTAATGACATCTCTACAATCTTTTAAATTGCTGCTAGCGTTTTCTTCATACTCAGCACTCTAACACAGTGATAATGATAAACTTTAGTGAATGAACTGGTACATCTGAAGAGACAAAATCTAGTTAAATATGATGTAAATTAAGTGTCTCAGTTAATATTTAACTTATTTACCTCCACAAATAAATCCCTTACGAACACATTTCCTAGTTGAACGTTAACTCCAGTTATGCCATCCTGACTGTGGCCAACACGATCAACAGATAAATTCGATCCATTAGGTAATGCATTCCAAAATAGATTATATGAGTATATGCGTGTGAGGTTTGAGATTAATTAAATTTAAATTACTATATTTCATTCGAATGTTAGAGTAAAGACAAGCATACTTGTAGTCAAATATCAAGCTTGTAAGCATGTTATAAATATTTTACAAAGAAAAACCCTAAAGAAATCACAAATTTACTCTTTTTCTCTCTCATCACCTCAATGTGTATCACAGGTTTAATAATTTCACTATTGAATATTCACTTTCAAACATTTTTTATCATCCTTATATAACTAAACGTATCAATATTATAAAAATAAATTAGATTAATCTTTGTACATTGATTAACAACTTCAAGACCAACTCAAAGAGGTCTTGAACTTCATGTAAGACAGTACAAAACTAATCATGTAATACATTTTAATGAGTGATGAGTTATTTGACAAATCAACATCAACCAAGAGTGACTAAGAAAACAATCGAAACTAATCATGTAATAGAGTGATTTTGTTGTGCCAGGACTAATTTTTAAGAGAGAAAAAATGAGAATGCATGTCCACAGATTTAAACTTGTTTGCCAAGCACGTGACATTACTAGTACCTCACTAAAATTCATTACGTCCTAAGCGTGCTAGAGAAGAGAGCACAAGCATGGTGAATGCGATATAAACACACCAAAGGTGGAGTCTAGTGAAGTACCACTAGTACTCCAACTGCAATCACCTCCTCCACACGACTGGCCAAGGTTAAACATTTCGGTGTCGCCTCATTGGTACTCATCATGATCTGTCTACCCATTTGGATGTCCAAAGTCTTTATGTGCGATCTCTACTTGGGTAGATGTCTATGGACCCTCTCCTATGGGCTTCTAGGCTGAGCTCTCAAGATATACACAAACTAGATTCACCATCTTTATCATTCCAGGTACATTTATAAAGATGAAGCCGTTACTAGAGAGCCAAGTAACGGTTACGAGAGTTCCTCTAATGCACCACAACCGCCTCAGCTTGTTGTTGTCTCAACATCGAAGGCTAGCGCAATGTTAATTGTACACTCGTTGGGTTGTGCGGCTATAACTCGTACACAAGTTAGGCACTTGAAAAGCTAGTAGAAAAGATAAAGGTTCCCGTGAGAGAGAGTAGACATCAACCAAGCTACCGTGGAAGTAGGAACAACTCAAGGAAGCACTGGTTCACGTGTAAGCAGAAATATTATATAGGGAGAGTGAGAGAGAAAATGTTGTCAATATTAATTGGAGAACTTACAAAGGACTGCAGTGAGAGAACTGAATACCCAACCGTAGACCAACCAATGACTATATTAATAGCGGAAATTACATGGATGATGTCATGTTAATCCGAATAAAGGTTGGTAAGCAGAAGGTTCGAGGTAACCAATACAAGCTTAGAATCAGGCACATGACAACTCCCTTGAGGACGTGGCTCTTTCCATTTAAAATCACCTTTACCTCCTTTTTAATCTAATAAGGATGTGGATTATACTTCTTCATTCAAGTCATCCCAATAATGACATGGTAATGCCTTAGCTTTACTAAAAAGAATTATTTCTTTAAAAACAATCTTTCAGTGTAATTTTTACACATGCACTTTGCTTTTTTTATGAGGTAGTAGCTCCTTCCACCATGTACAAATCAATCCTCTTAGTTGGCAAGTTCCAGTGCCAAAGAAATAAACTCATGGCTATTACTAGGATCAAATAGAACTAACATTGGAACTCCGTTAACTGTGCCCTCAAAACAAATCAAATTGTTAGGATTAACCTCAAAGACAATTGTAGTAGTGTTCCCAAGCACACAGCTTAACTTTATGGCTACCATAACTTCAAGTTTTTTGATCCTTCAAAATTGCTTCCTTCGCTCCATCTCCTTCACATGTTTTTCATTCTTGGCTTTCCTAGCTTTGAAAATAAGACAATCTTTAATATAATGATTCGGATTATCACATTTAAAGCATCCAACCAACTCCCTTGTGATCTTTATTCTTTTGATACTTTTTGTTACCTTTATGATGCATGGAACTCTTAACATCGTTATTGTGCCTCTTATGGAACTTGGTTCAAGACTTTTCAATATTAGAGTCCTCCCAAACCTTTCGCTTTCCAGCTACTAATGCACTTCTTTT
>PUQB01000766.1:70000-102849 GCA_003024785.1 Selaginella tamariscina | reverse complement strand
GTGGCATCAGTTGGCTAGGAGGATGTGTCGGGCCGGTCGGGAAGGTTGATGGAAGGGAGAGAGCACCCTAGTTGCCACAATTGGCCCTGCCTTGCCTACCCAAGGAAACGATGCAAACAACCACTGGTGCCGAGTCTTCTGAGAAGCGGTAAACCACCAGCAGCAGAGGCGGTTGCAAGCTGCAGACGACGAAGGAAGATATGAAGAATCCATAGCACGTCTGGATGTTCTTCTAGGTATAGGAGCATGCGGGAATGAGCAGCACCTAGACGGGCAACCCTGCCTGACAATGACCTACAATGCAGAGTAGGATGGATGGTAGGACGATGGAAGCCCCCACCCCCTCTTGACGTAGGCAAAAGTGACGGCTACAATGAGCCCCACACCGAAGAGCAGAACCCGTGTTCGACGAGTACCCCCATGGTCATCGGGGACTTTGCAGGCCAGATGTGGTGCTTCTCAAGAAGCTGCAGTGGTCGCTAGGACGCTGTTGAGAGCGTCCAACCTCAGGGGTTAGGCCGACAAGTTGGCCTTACCTCAGGAGTAATGGAAGGTATTGGATGGCCTCTACCCGGATGCCGCGAGGGTCCGTGTACGTAGGGGAGTTCTACTGAGATGACTGGGCAGAGAGTGTTGCGGGGCCTAGAAGCGGGGAATGCCCGCTTGTAAGGTGAATAGAAGGAAAATGGATATATATATATTTCCTATCTGAGTACAAACTATCTTTGACAGTGGAGCAAGATATAAGACGTAGACTTGACTCCAAAAAGACCCGACCCACTACCCGCTTTCCGGCTTATATAGTGGGTACCTACCACTAGACCCTAGGTACAGGTGGCGCCTTCCCACTAGTCTGCCGCCTGGTGACAGAGTCTTGCCTGCCACATTTTATGCGCCTCCCCACGCGTGTTGTCCTTCGTACCCTGAGTAGTTGGTCCGGATGATCGGATCCACGCTTGGTTATGCCGCCACCTAACACCGGTCGTTATCAGTTCGTACCTGAAGTACCTCCCTTATCCGGCGCTTCGTTCCATCGCTCATCTGCGCTGTGGACGTCCCCACCGGCGGGCCATGTGATGGTGTCGGACCACCATCAAACAGATTCTCGGACTTATTCGTTGGCACATCCTCGGGCCATGTGCCCTAGGTATCTGCCCCTTGGAGCTCTCGATACATGGCAATTTCGTTCTTTGTTGCAGCTAGCGTGGTCTTTAGTATGATGATGGTCACCTCCCGTAGCGTGATCACCCTTCGGAGGCTTTGCTTCAGATCCTGCCTGTTGCTCCCGAGCCTGCTTGAGATGATCCTCTAGGTCCTGCATCCGTTTCCGGGAGTATTGTAACTCTTGTTCCCTTTTTGCAAGGAGCTGGGCTAGTTAGCGGTTGTGCCCCCTTTGTTCGGGAATGGTGATTCACGGTGTGCTTGGTTCCCTGGTTGGGTCGTGCTCATGTCCCGTGCCTGATGGCCTTGTATCGCTCGCCTCTGGCTTCCTGAGTAGGGGTCCCGGTTGGCTGGCTATAGTGTGGTAATGGTTTTGGAGAGTTGAGTCTTTGTCAGTAACTCCCTTTTGACCACCGTCAATTCTGCTTGTGCCTCAGTGGTCTCCCCACACCTTCGTTCTAACCGAGATTTGCATTCCTGTATCTGTTGTTCCCTTCCGACTATGACCTGGTTGCAGGTGTGCTGGTCATCGTTTGAGTAGCCCTAGGAAAGTTTTGCACTCACTGTATATCCTCTGGAATTCCGCTCTCCTCTTGCTCTAGCTTTCCCAGGCATCCTTCATTCTCTTCATTGTCAACATACACAATCGACCCCCTTCACTCAGTAGTCCTTAGCCCTTTGGGCAAACTTCCCGGGCTCCCTGTCACCGCTTCGTGAGTTATGTCACTATGTCATCGTGTTCTTTCACCACCGTTGGGAGGTCGTTGTCATATTCACCATGGCTTCGTCTAGTTGGTCGAAGGCCCTTGCGAGCCCAGTATAGACTGTGGAGGTCCATTGTCCGTCGGCCTGGAAATGTTGGTAGTTACTCTCGTACTCGTCCTCAAGCTTGTCCTTCTCTCCTCCCTGGCTGGGTCTGGTAGATTGCTCGATTGGGTCTGACGAGGATTCCGATAGGGGGATCCTATGCTAGGGAATCTCCATGGTCCGGAAAGGGTCTACCCTCCGCCTATTCCTTGTTGACACCTGTTCTTTTGTTGAGTCATGTTCTTCTGTAGACGCCGATTCCTCCATTGAATCATGTTCCTCTATAGACGCGTTCCTCCGTTGAATCCTATTCCTCTGTTGACTTCGGGGGTTCTGGCTATTCCCTCATTTGGAGTGGTGGTGTGCTCTTACTACCGTTCGGCCGAACAAGCCTGTGGTCATAATAGCAATATGGCCAGCCGTGGGGAGCCTTTGCTCAGTGCCGGCTCGAACTCCGTGAATCCCACTAGTTAGAGCTAGAACCAGGTACTACTTAAGGCAGTCAGCCGAATTTATCGCAACTCCTTCCCACACCTTGCAAAGACGTTTGCCAGTTGCCTGGTGATCCGACTCCCTGTTCTTCCCGTCAGCATAAAGGCCACTAGTGTTACAAACTCGGCTGCTTCCTCCTTTGCTTATATGCCTCGTAGTCCATGAGTTCCTATGGTGGTGGGCTGTTGAACCTCCGCGTCCAAGCATTCCCCTAGGCTAGGCCGTCCCCTGGTAGTCAGAAGACTATCGCTAGTTCGTCGAACATGATGCTGAAGACTGCACTCCCATTCGTGTAGAATTATACTCCCCTACGCCTGGTTTGACTAGCTATTAGTTCCGTTGACTGAAGGAATTGTCTGGCCTTCTTAGCGAATCCTGGGTCCTCTACTTCTCCCCACGAAGGTCGAAGAATTCGTCCAATCGTAATTGCCTCTTGACTTGCCGAACGTCGAGTTGCCCGATTAATTCCTTGAACTTGGAGTGCCTAAGCGATACCAGCTCCGCTGCTCGTTCTTGGCCCTTGATGAGCACGCGAATTCTCTAATTACCACTGGCCGATTTCTCTCTGTCCACCCCGTGGTCATGGTAATGGAAGTGTGGCATTGTGCACCTCCTTCCTAAGTATAGGTGTTGTGGCAGTCCTTGTGGCATCCTCCGAGGTGACTGGCGCGTCTATCCCTGCACCTGGATACGCAATGATGGCGCCGCCCGACCATCATTGCCTTCGTAGTGTGTCTCACACTTGTGGTCCAACCTCGTGGACCATGTGATCCTGTGAGTTGGCCACACGTGCGTTTGGAGATCCTGCTTCCGACCGCTCCGTCTTCTTGTTGCTTCACCCCATGGTTTGATTGCTCTACCCTGGGATTCCTCAATCTTTGCTCCATCTGGGTGACCAGCGTGGCTACTATCGGCCGTCCATCGTGTTACTTGTCCGTTATAGTAGACTGTGGTGGTTTGATGGCGCCTGGTGGGGCCCATCCTAGCTCTAACTGCACAGTCTTACCTGTTGATCCCTTCCTACCGCTTCTCTCCCACACTGGCCCCGTGTGTCCCCTATCTAGGTTTGTGTCCTACTTCCACCCGGGAGTATCTATGCCGGAGCTTCTGCCCCCCCAACTTCCCAAGCCGATCCCCAATCGGCCGTGGTAGTGGATATTTCCTGTTGGGCCAAGACTAGTAGAGGGCTACCGATCCCTGTCGATACTGGATTTGGGGTAACTCCGCTTGATTGGAGCGGTCGTTCGACTTGGGTATGTCCACATAGGCCCCCGAAATTGTCCTGGTGGTTGGTGAACCAACGTTTTGGTGCTGGATAGTTTCAAGCTTCGGTTGCTCCTACGATCCTTAGTTTGTTCACATTGGGCTGCCTCTGATGCAAGGCCTTCTGCCTGGTGCAACCCAACCCCAGGGGTCAGCCTGCGAAGGTCGCTGTTATGCCTTGTTCCATCCTCCGTGCATGTTGGGCTTCTGATACTCCAACGCCCTGAATCTCCATGCGGGGGCCTGGGTTTTGCTTGTGGTACGGACCTTATCGCCTGTCTGGTGCAGAATCATATCTATTGGTGTTCCTAGTCGTGCTGTACCTTTGCACCCCTAAGCCAGGGTCGACCGAGGAGTATGTCGAATCCCCCCTTGGCGTGCATATCCAGGACCACAACGTTGATCCAAAATTTGATCGTTTGGATCTCGACCTCTACTGCCCTCAAGATGCCATTGGACGCCACCTCGGCCTGATTTGCCATGTGTACCTGAAATGAAGTGGGCTCCGGAGTTAGCATACACAACTTCCTATGAAGGTCTTTTGACATGACATTGATTGCCGACCCCCATCTATAATCACCTCGATGACTGTGTGACCCACCATGTGAACCGGGATAGTTGGTACATCGTTTACATAGTCCACTGTGGTTGCAATGCCTCTTGGTGGGGGCCTTGCTACTGGTCGTGCCCGTTTCCCCATCGTGTGGTGGGAACCAGCGGTGTTTCTTGTTCTGACCCCGTTTGGGCCTCCCTCCTTATGAATGCGCGGTTTTGCCTTCTCCTTACTTTTCTTAGCGGTTCTTGGCCTTGGCTGGGCTCCACGGGTCCCAAGACTGTCAGTCCTTGCATTTGCTTCCTTACCCACTACTTTAACACCAGGGTTTTTGTTGCCTGTCTTCTCTTTTCACGCCTTCGCGCTCCCCTGGTTCTCTGCCCTTGCATTTCCCTTGTTTCATCCGCTAAGGGAGCCTGTGTGTACTAGTCTGTCCCACTGTCCTGTTCTAGCAGTACCACTGTTACTTGGTTTACTTGCGATGCAGAGGTTGGAGTTGGGTTTGCGGGGATTTGCCCGTTACTCATCCTGGCAACGCCGGCTGCTTGCACTTCTAGCATTGGTTTGATTAATGATACCCATGAACACTGGTAGAGCGAGTGTGGGCCTCCACACAGTGTGTACAACACCTCCTTACGTTCCGGTCGTCTCTCTGTTGCCATACCTGAGTCGATACGGTGGCCATTCTCGGGAATAGGATCTACGATTCCGGTCTCTCGAACGGGACCTCTTACGGGGTTGTTATCTCCCTCCGTCCTATGGCCATAACTCCTTCGGCCATCTGCCCCCCCTTCAGTCCCTCGTTCTACCGTCAGTGTGGCTGCCTGTGGTGCCTTTTGCTCAGGAGTTCGGCAAGCCGATAGCAATCGTCCGTGTTGTGAATTTGCGGATGTTACATACCCGACAGTACGTATCCCCCCGTGTAGTGTATCCCATTTGAGCCAGTGTCGTGGATAAGTCTTCCTTTTGTGTGGCCCTCATAGGGTTTCCCCCCGCTGCTGTCACGACCTTGTGCAAAGGGCGAAACCTTTAAAACAAGGGTGAAACCTTGAAAGGAGGAGATTGTATTCAAGAAAGAAATGAATACAAAATGAAACACAAGGCCGAAGATTGGTGTTGAATGATTCTGAGAAACCTGGAACTAGAACTCTGTTTATATATCTGAGGTCCTGAGGATTGTATGGTCCACAACTGGTCGGGAATGTGTGATCCAAACTGGTCTGGAATGTGTAGTCCACACTGGTCTGGAACATGCGTATGAATATACGCCTTGCTGTTGATGGTGTAATTCAGCATCCAGGATCATACGGACAGTTGGTTACACATGTGTGTGTTAGTCAAAAGGTCTCGGTTCAAAGTTCTGTGAAAGGCAAAAAATGACCCATGATCCTTACACTATCTCCCCCGTCAATGACGTGCACCGCGCGTCACTGGTCCAGGTTTTGCAAGAGTTAGTTGATGGAACTTGCGTCACTGGTTCAGGTTTTGCAAGAGTTAGTTGATGGAACTCGCAGCAAGATGGTCTAGGTTTTGCAAGAGTTAGTTGATGGAACTCGCTCACTGGTTCAGGTTTTGCAAGAGTTAGTTGATGGAACTCGCAGCAAGATGGGTCCAGGTTTTGCAGGAGTTAGTTGATGAACTCGCGTCACTGGTTCAGGTTTTGCAAGAGTTAGTTGATGGAACTCGCAGCAAGATGAGCAGCAGGCTCCCAAATGCGTTTGCCAGCTGGATAACCAGCAGGCTCCCAAGTGACGATGTAAGGATCTCCCCCGTCAATGACGAGCACCGCGCGTCATTGGTCCAGGTTTTGCAGGAGTTAGTTGATGGAACTCGCGTCACTGGTCCAGGTTTTGCAGGAGTTAGTTGATGGAACTCGCAGCAAGATGAGCAGCAGGCTCCCGTGCGTTTGCCAGCTGGATAACCAGCAGGCTCTCAAGTGACGAATTGATGGAACTCGCCAGCTGGATAACCAGCAGGCTCCCAAGTGTGTTGCCAGCTGGATAACCAGCATGCTCTCAAGTGACGAATTGATGGAACTCGCCAGCTGGATAACCAGCAGGCTCCCAAGTGTGTTGCCAGCTGGATAACCAGCAGGCTCCCAAGTGACGAATTGATGGAACTCGGCAACAAGATGAGCAGCAGGCTCCCAAGTGCGTTTGCCAGCTGGATAACCAGCAGGCTCCCAAGTGCGTTTGCCAGCTGGATAACCAGCAGGCTCCCAAGTGCGTTTGCCAGCTGGATAACCAGCAGGCTCCCAAGTGCGTTCGCCAGGTGGATAATCGATCCAGTCCACAAAATAATGAAAGTTGATGGAACTCGGCAACAAGATCTAGAGCATGAATAAGATGAGCAGTAGGTGGATAACCAGCAGGCTCCCAAGAGCGTTCGAGATGAGTGCTTGGTGGGAAGGATAATACCACCTATGTGGAGATGTTGGACATTAAAAGGCAAATTGTCCAAGGGATAATACCACCTATGTGGAGACCTTGGACATTAAAAGGCAAATTGTCAAGGAGAAGCAAGCCCAAGGGCAAAAGTTTCAATGGCAGCAAGGACAAATAAACGCTTAAGAAGCTTTAGGAGATGGAGTGTGAAAGAGGTGCACAAAAGAGACTTCTCTAAACCACAAGGTAAATTTCTATTTGTTCTTACTCATTAGGTAAACTACATGGCATGGGAGGAGCCACACACACGTGCTATTGTGGTGGAGAGACGACTAGTTAGTGGGAGTGCAGCTTGCCCATGAAGACTGTGCCTCAATATGAATTTGAAGGCTCAGCTATCACATAAAGCTACAGTGCTTGTGCGGAGGAGTTACATTTGAAGGTTGGCAAAACCTAACTGGTGGAGTTGCACGAAGAGCCTCAATACGAGATTGAGGCTCAACTATCACACAGAGCTATAATGCTTGTGTGGAGGAGTTACAGCTGTAGGTTGGCAAAACCCAGCTGGTGGAGCTGCACAAAGACTGTGCCAATATGATTGAGGGCTCAGTTATCACATAGAGCTATAGTGCTTGTGTGGAGGAGTTATAGCTGGAGGTTGACAAAACCTAGCTAGTGGAGCTACACGAAGAGCCTCAATACGAGATTGAGGGCTCAGTTATCACACAGAGCTACAGTGCTTGTGTGGAGGATTTACAGCTGGAGGTTGACAAAACCTAGCTAGTGGAGCTACACAAAGAGCCTCAATACGAAATTGAGGGCTCAGTTATCACATAGAGCTACAGTGCTTGTGTGGAGGATTTACAGCTGTAAGTTGGCAAAACCCAGCTGGTGGAGTTGCACGAAGACTGTGCCTCAATATGAGATTGAGGGCTCAGTTGTCACACATAACTAAATTGCTTGTGTGAGGAGTTACAACTAGAGGTTGACAAAACCCAGTTGGTGGAGACTTTCTTTCTTGCGAAGCTAGTGCGTGTGGACCTCATCCTTGGGATGAGTTGAGTGGAGCAATGGCCAATTCCTAGCAATGCAGAAGAGTTACGAAGTTTCTTGGGTATAATTGGTTATTACCAGCGGTATGTCAAGGATTATGCCAAGAAAGCTTCTCTGTTAACTATGTTGCTGAGGAAGGACGTTCCCTTTGCATGAAGTGCTTCAGAGAAGAGCAGTTTCCAAGCTTTGAAACAAGCTTTGGTACGTGCACTAGTTTTATGTATTGCAGATCCTTCTAAGCCTTATGAGGTATCGTGTGATGCAAGTGGAGTGGCCATTGGAGTTGTACTTATGCAAGAGGGAAGGCCTATTGCTTATAAGAGTCATACTTGAATCCTGCAGAGCAACAATACTCAACGTATGAGCAAGAACTACTGGTTTTGTTAATGCATTACGAGTTTGGAGGCACTATCTTTATGGTGCAAGTTTCAAGGTGTTTACAAATCACAAGCCTTTGGTGTATCTGTTTACACAGAAAGAGTTAAACTCTCGCAAGCTCGCTGGATGGTTAAGCTCATGGAGTTTGGCGAATTTCCTATTGAGCATCGCGCAGGAAAGGCTAACGTGGCAGATGCTTTGTCACGCGTTAGGAGAGCCACAATAGTGGGAGAATTCCAAACACGCTTATGTAATGCATTACAAGGACGATTAATGAGTTTAGCCAAGTAGTTCAACATGCTCAAGCACAAGACACCGAGGTGCAGGAGCTCAGAGGACAGCTAAAGCCATCATTCTCATTTTAGGATGGAGTTTTGTACTATAATGGCCATGTGTATCTTCCTTGTGTGAACCATTTGATCAACCAGGTACTATATTTCCATCATGATCACCCAGAGGCTGGTCATTTTAGGGGAGGAAAACGTATGAGTTGATCAAGAGAAGGTTCTATTGAAGGAATATAAAAGATAATATCATCATAGAGTACTGCAAGGACTTGTGACAAGTGTAAGCAAGTAAAGGTGCCCATGGAAAAACCAGGTGGGCTATTAGTACCATTGCTTATTCCAGACAGGCGATGGGCAGTATCTCTATGGACTTTGTCACCCATTTGCCAAGACACAGTGGCATTGGAATGAGTCCATATTATGCTATGTTTGGACAGCATTCCAAGACAGCTTTTGAGTTGGGTTTAGCAAGTAAGAAAGCTCAAGGCAACATGGATGAGGAAGCTAAAGATCTGAGTGTTGAGCTTAGAAACATTCAGAGTTTGTGCAAGAAGAACTTACAAGTAGCTCAAAGCCGAGCCATCAAGTTTGTTAATGAGCATAAAAGCTTCCAAGAGTTCCAGGTGGGAGATTATGTATATCTCTAAGTGGTATTTGCCACACATGTAAGGCGGAACACTATTGTGGCCTTACGGAAGGGACACAATAATAAGTTGTCTCCTAGGTACTCAGGTCCTTATGACATTCTGGAGCATATCGATAAGGTGACATATCGACTACGGCCGCCAGAAGGAGTGAGGGTGCACCCAGTGTTTCATGTTAGCCAGTTAAAGAGAGTACTCACAAGGAACAAGATGTACAAGGCTAATAATACAGGACCAATTGAGTAAGTTATACTGCCCTTGAAAACAAGGACTTGCTAATGGGGGAGAATTGTTACGACCCATATAACAAATCAAAGAATATTCCCCAAAAAGGTATAAGTTAGAATATTCCTAAAGAGCTATACTTAGATCTAAGAGAATTAAGGGCACACTAAGATTGGAAGTCTTTTTGGAGAGCAGCGTCTAAAGACTAAAGACAGCTCGGGGGAGGTTGGGTGGTATTGTGAGGGTCTCTAGTTTTTACGTAGTGGTGCCTAACAATTCGGTGCTCGTCACTCACTGGTCCAGGTTTTGCAAGAGTTCGTTGATGGAACTCGGCAACAAGATGAGCAGCGGCTCCCAAGTGCGTTCGCCAGCTGGGTAACCAGCAAGCTCCCAAGTGCGTTCGCCAGGTGGATAACCAGCAGGCTCCCAAGTGCGTTCGCTAGGTGGATAACCGATCCAGTCCGCAAAATAATGAAAGTTGATGGAACTCGGCAACAAGATCAGGAGCATGAATAAGATGAGCAGCAGGTGGATAACCAGCAGGCTCCCAAGTGCGTTCGCCAGGTGGATAATTGATCCAGTCCACAAAATAATGAAAGTTGATGGAACTCGGCAACAAGATCAGGAGCATGAACAAGATGAGTAGCAGGCTCCCAAGTTTTGCAGGAGTTCGTTGATGGAACTTGGCAACAAGATGAGCAACAGGCTCCCAAGTGCGTTCGCCAGGTGGATAACCGATCCAATCCACGAAATAATGAAAGTTGATGGAACTCGGCAACAAGATCAGGAGCATGAACAAGATGAGCAGCAGGCTCTCAAGTGTGTTCGCTAGGTGGATAACCGATCCAGTCCATGAAATAGTGAAGTTGATGGAACTCGGCAACACGAAATAGTGAAGTTGATGGAACTCGGCACACAAAATCAGGAGTATGAACAAGATGAGCAACAGGCTCCCAAGTGCGTTCGCCAGGTGGATAACCAATTCAGTCCCGAAATAGTGAAGTTGATGGAACTCAGCAACAAGATTAGGAGCATGAACAAGATGAGCAGCAGGCTCCCAAGTGTGTTCGCTAGGTGGATAACCGATCCAGTCCACGAAATAGTGAAGTTGATGGAACTCGGCAACAAGATCAGGAGCATGATGGAACTCGGCAACACGAAATAGTGAAGTTGATGGAACTCGGCAACAAGATCAGGAGCATGATGGAACTCGGCAACAAGATCAGGAGCATGATGGAACTCGGCAACGAGATCAGGAGCATGATGGAACTCGGCAACAAGATCAGGAGCATGAACAAGATGAGCAGCAGGCTCCCAAGTGCGTTTGCCAGGTGGATAACCGATCCAGTCCACGAAATAGTGAAGTTGATGGAACTCGGCAACAAGATCAGGAACATGATGGAACTCGACAACACGAAATAGTGAAGTTGATGGAACTCGGCAACAAGATCAGGAGCATGATGGAACTCGACAACAAGATCAGGAGCATGAACAAGATGAGCAGCAGGCTCCCAAGTGCGTTCGCCAAGTGGATAACCGATCCAATCCACGAATAGTGAAGTTGATGGAACTCGGCAACAAGATCAGGAGCATGAACAAGATGAGCAGCAGGCTCCCAAGTGTGGGATAACCGATCCAGTCCACGAAATAGTGAAGCTGACCACGAACAAGTTTGGAGTCAAGAATTGCAGCAACCTAAACTCAGGTTCACCAGCAACTGTAACTGGAGGAGGTGGTGGAAGAAGTCGGCCAGGTTCAGAAAGGTTCAGAAGGAGCATGATAAGGCTCCAACAAAGAAACATGGAACACGGGATGGATCCGATGGTTGGCGGAAGCTCGAGACGAAACGTCACATTAGAGAGTTTTCGATGATGCGAAATGGCCCCAAGCGTTGATAGTCCAGCTTGTCACAGGGACGTGTGGTTGGCCAATGACGCCGGAGGAGCCACACTTGGTCACCAATTGTGAATGCTGGAGGAGAGGAACGGAACGATTAGCAGCTTGTTGTTGCAAATCCCGAGCGCGTTGAAGATGATGCTGCACTTCCTCATGGACCTGTCGGAGATGCTCAACACGATCATCGGCAGCAGTGGTGAGGCCAGGAACCACGGGCAAGCTGTAGGACCAGCGAGGATGAACACCAGAGAACGCAAAAAATGGCGACACACCTATGGATGAGTGTGCCGTTGTTGTACGCGAACTCGGCAGCAGGAAGGAGATCGACCCAATCATCTTGCAATGAGAAATGAAACACCGGAGATATTGTTCCAGAGTCTGAATTGTGCGCTCGATTGTCCATCTGTTTCAGGATGATGTGCAGTAGACAGCTTCCCGGTGATACGTAGCCGATCTAGGAATCTCCGCCAGAATGCCGAAGTGAACTGGGACCTCGATCAGTGACAAGTTCATCAGGAAGACCATGAAGCGGAACACCTCCCGGTACACCAGATCTGCAGCATCAGGACCCGAACATGTCTTGTTGCAGGGAACAAAGTGCGCCATCTTAGAGAACCGATCAACAATGACTAGGACAGCATCAAACCCTCTAGAAGGCGGTAAATCCGTGAGGAAATCCATGGTGATGGATGACCATGGCCGCTGAGCAATAGGAAGAGGCTGTAGTAGTCCAACCGGTCGATGACGAGGAAGCTTTGTACGCTGGCACGTGTCACAAGATCGCACAAATCTCTCAACATACACGCGAAGCCGAGGCCACCAGAACACCCGTTGTACCAGCTCGATCGTCTTTGAATGCCAAAATGTCCTGCAGCTGTGTTGTCATGGCAGTGTTGGACAGCTCGCAACCTCAGTTCTCCGTCCGGAACATAGATTTGGATGTGGTGGTAGCAACCCATTATGAAGATGGAAAGCAGCATAATCTCGTAGTTGTGACCCTGAAGACAATGGCTGAACTCGTCGAACATGTGCAAGGACATCACGAGCAAACTCGTCTTGAGGGAGATTTTCTCGGATTAGATCCAAAAACGAAGTGTCAACTGAGCAGAAGAACGGGAAAGCGCGTTTCACCAACAACTGGTCGGAGCTCAGAATGACTTGTTCTTGTTGATCAAATCGGATTTCACCTGGTACTGGAGCTAGGTAACTGCGACGAGATAAGGCATCTGCTTTGCCATTTAACGACCGGGACGATGAATAATCACGTATCGGAACCGGGACAAAGACTGTGCCCATCACGCCTGACGTCGATTGAGAACTCGTGCTGTTGCCCAGTACTGGAGGTTCTTGTGATCACAATACACCTTAACCACATGCGGGGAACCTTCAAGGAATCTGCGCCACTCCTCAAAGGCATCGACGATCGCCAGCAGCTCCTTGTTGTAGACATCGTAGTTGATCTCAGGTGCAGTGAACTTGCGGGAATGGAAAGCAATGGGATGGAGAAGATGATCTGGACCTTCCTGGGACAACACTCCACCAATGGCGAAGTCAGAGGCATCAGCTTCCACGAAATATGGCTTCGCAGGGTCAGGATGGATAAGAACAGGTGCCGAGGTGAACGCCTTCTTTAGGAACTCGAACGCCTCCTCAGCCTCAGAGGACCAGACAAATGGAACATCCTTGCCAGTCAACTTCGTCAATGGCAATGCAATCTTGGAGAATCCCGAACGAAACGTCGATAGAAGTTCGCAAACCCGAGGAAACATCGAACATCACGAACATTTGATGGTCTCTCCCACTCCAATACAGTCCGGACTTTTGCAGGATCCATGTGAACACCTTCAGCTGAAATGATGTACCCAGGAACTCGACAGACTGCTGACTGAAAGAGCACTTCTCCAACTTGGCAAACAAGTGGTGCTTCCGGAGCTCTCCAAGACTAACCGTACATGCCGTTCGTGTTTTCTCGAGTCTTGGAAAATATCAGGATGTCGTCTAGGTACATGATGACAAACAAATCCAAGAAGTCCCAGAAAATATCGTTAGCCATGTGCTGGAAACAAGTAGGTGCATTTGTCAGGCCGAACGGCATTACTACGTACTCAAAATGTCCATAGCGTGTGTTAAAGGTAAAATATTAGGAGCATAGGACATCCTATTGTAGAGAGAATAAGGGTAGGAAGGTCTGTAGTAAGCATGGAAGGAAAGAAAGGCTGTGAAGGAGGAAAATCCTTACCGAGAGGAAAGGTGCGTAAGGAAAAGGAAAGAAAGGCTATGAAGGAGGAAAATCCTTACCGAGAGGAAAAGGTGTGTAAGAAAGAGGAAAGAAAGGCTGTGAAGGAGGAAAATCCTTACAGGAAAAGGTGAGTAAGGAAAAGGAAAAGGAAAAGGAAAAGGATGACGTGGCGAGAGGAAGGGTAGTTAAGTGTAGTTAGGGCAAAGGGGAAGGGGTCTCCAGAAGGGTCTGCATTTGAAGTTTTAGCAGGAGATAAAGGTTCTCTACACTTTGTTTTTGTATTCATGTTAGTAATGAAAGGTGCATATTAGAGAATCTTGTGTGTGTGTATGTTTGCTCTCAATGAATGAATCTAACAAGGCAATAGCCAAAATCCGTTCTTGCCCTTGACTTTGGAGACCAGTCATAGTGGCACTGGGAGAAGTCTGATATATATATACAGATATATTGAGAGTTGAGAAAGGAAAGGGTATAGCCTTTCCTGTACGTTGTATGAAAGGTTCCTGTCTGCGTGAAGGAAACAGGTTAAATAGGAAAAGGTGAGGCAGAGAGCCCTTTTCCTGTTTAACAGCGTGTACGGAAAGCTGTTTTCCACTCGTCCCCTTCTCGGATTCGGATGAGATTGTACGCCTCTTAAATCAATCTTTGTGAAGTATCGGGCACCAGAAAGATGTTCGAGCATGTGGAGACGAGCAGGAGAGGATACTTGTTTGGAATGGTGACCTTATTCAGATCTCGGTAGTCCACCACGAACCGGAGACTTCCATCCTTCTTAGAAACAAAGAATACTGGAGCACCAGCCGGTGATCGCGAATGACGGATAAATCCGGTGACAAGATTCTCTTCAATGTATTTCCTCAATGTCTCCAACTCTGTTGGTGAGAGACCGTAAATGGGACCGGAGGACGGCTGCTTACCCTCAACGAGATCGATAGGACAGTCGTACTCACGGTGCGGTGGCAAGGCAAAGCTTTCTTTTTGTCGAAGACGTCTGCGAAATCGGCATACTGCTTTGGTAAGGCAGGAGGAACAGAAACATCCTTAGTAGAGCAGGGATAGACTTTGATCGCGAACACGGATGCTGGGTATGTTGGCTATCTTTCTTGAACTGCTTCAAGGTGATATGCGAGACTTGAAGTGGAGGAGGAATGGAACAGGATCGAATCAAAGAGTGTGGCTGGAGTTGAAACAGCTGGGAAACTGTTCATGAAACATTCTTCAACCAGGATCCACCAACTCGATCCACGCAAACAAGGATAATCGTAGAGTCTGGAATAGAAACAACACTGAAGGAGATGTTGCACACAGCACCGCAAGCAACGACCTCAACAAACTCCGTGTCATTTTTACCGCTCCGATTTGATATCTCGTCCGTCAACGACCCGTACAAACCAGGAGTCTTCAAAGGATGTAAATGGATCCCGTGTTTGACAGCAAAATTCTTGTCGATGAAATTTGCGTTTGCTCCGCTATCCACCAAAGCTTTACCAGAGAACTCCACCTCTGGTGTCTTCAGCTGCACCGGAACATGGAACGGCTTGCACACCTTCGTGGATGGAATGGATCCAAGATGAGGAAGGGAAGATGTTATGAGTGAAGAGCCTTGAGGAACATGAGTTGTTCCACGGCAATCCAGTCGGACGGCTCCTATTCAGGCTGGATCTTCTCGTTTCCCGACAGCACAACAAGGGCCACTTCACGAGCTTGTTTTGGACGTCAATGACAATTCTCCAACTTGTGGTACGGGTCCCCATAGTACAAACAAAGCTTTACTGAATCCGCTTCTGACGTTCGGTTGGCAAAAGCTTGCCTCGGTGTGATCACCCTAATTCCATCGGGGATGGTTCTACTGAGGAAGATGATGAATCAGCAGATGAGGGAATAGGGACTGCAGAAATGGAAGAAGACGGCACCAAGAAGAAAGAAGGATGCGACGTTCTTTTTTCGCTCGATCAACCGGTTGTCACAACGAATTGCCAACTCGATCATGCTGGTGAGGGTTTTTGGAACCGCAAAATTCAGCAACATGTCTTTGACCTCGTCCTGCAACCTCGACCGGAAAACCTCCTTGAGAGCACGATCTTCCCATGTGACATCACAAGCAAGAAGTTGAAACTTCAATGTACTCTGCTATCAACATACCCCCTTGGTGAAGCTGACAGAGTTTGGTGATGGCACTCCCAATCCACGTCACTGAACGTCGCCATGAACCGTTCCACAAACTCGTCAAAATTCCCAAGGATCGGATCATTGTTCTCCAACAAGGCTGAGAACCAGAAAGCAGTGACCCAATCAATCCAACTTTAATGGGTTCTGTGCTGTAGCGCCTCAGCTGCATCACGATCCGCAAACGAACTTAATTGAGAAAACTCGGAACTTCGATCGGTACCATCGAACTTTTCGGGCATGCTGATCTTCGGCTCTGGAGAATTTGCACGCTGTCGGAGCTGATCATTCTCCAGGTGTAGTTGTTTGAGCTGCTGCTGGAGGGCAGCAACTTGCTCATGAAGAGCATGCTCGAACATGATGTGTCAAAGAAGAAAAATCAAAAAGAAAAAGAGAAGAAAATTAGAAAAGAAAAAGAAAAGAAAAAAATCGAAAAGAAAATTGAAAAGAGAGAAAGAAAGAAAAACGGGATCGATGACAAGCAGAAACAGAAGCTTCACTACCTCAGAATCATTCAAACTGTCATGACCTTGTGCAAAGGGCAAAACCTTTAGAACAAGGGTGGAACCTTGAAAGGAGGAGATTGTTTCAAGAAAGAAATGAATACAAAATGAAACACAAGGCCAAAGACTGGTGTTGAATGATTCTGAAAAACCTGGAACTAGAACTCTGTTTATATATCTGAGGTCCTGAGGATTGTATGGTCCACAACTGGTCGGGAATGTGTGATCCACAACTGGTCTGGAATGTGTAGTCCACACTAGTCTGGAACATGCGTATGAATATACGCCTTGCTGTTGATGGTGTAGTTCAGCATCCAGGATCATACGGACCAGTTGGTTAACACATGTGTGTGTTAGCCAAAAGGTCTCGGGTTTAAGTCCTGTGAAAGGCAAAAAATGACCCATGACATTGTCCGATTTGTCTTGCACCTTCCTTTCTTGACGTCTTTCAGCTTCCCGCTTTTCAGCCTTCTTAGCGTACCGGAGTAACTTGTCGAACGTCTGATCGTCATCCAAGCTTATCCACTTGCGAATCTCCGGCCATAGTCCCTTTCGGTACCACATTTTCTTGGTCAGGTCAAATGGGGTCTCTTAGCTGGGCGATATATCCCAGCATGCGGATCGTGTACTCATCGACCGACTCTCCTATTTTTGTTTCAAGCTCGTTAGCTTGTGGATCACCTCCTCTTCACTCTTTTCCTATCGGAAGGTATCCAAAAACGCCCTTTGTGCGGTTTCCCAACGGGCTCCTTCGTATGCCTCGTGGAATCGCATCCACCAGGCTTGTGCCTTCTTGCCCAGAGTGCATGCGAAGGCACTCAACTTCTTGCGATTGTCGCTCACACTCGAATTTCGCACACCTGTTCGAACTTGTGTACTTGTTGGTCTGTGTCTTCCCCTTCACTCCACGGAACGCAGGTAAGGGCACTATTACAGTGCTCTCCTGCATCCAATTGAGTGTGCAGGCTAATAAGGTGACCGGGTCGGTTCCCATGGCGTCTTGTTGTGCTTGAGAAGTGTTCCGATCCGAACCCTCCGCTTCGGACGTGGTGTAGTCCACATCCTAATATTCTACGGGCACCTTTCTCCTTCCATGGGCCCTGCCCTCCCGTTGAGGGTGGGTGATGAGGACGGGCTCCTCCCAGCTGTCCCTCGGGGCCCCACCGTGGGACCAACCTGACGGCTGGTGGCACAGCTTACCTTGGCTAGACAGTTTTCCCTCCTCTAGCGAGTAGTTTTGTATGACCGTGCACGGAATCCCCCTGCGACGTCTAGACGGTCATGATCGATGGGCAATTCCTCCTCTCCCCAAGATGGTATCCCCCCATCTGGTGATGGTTGCAGGCTCTGCGGTGTGCCCTGGCAGATTTCCCTTGCGGGGCCGGTGCGATACTAGTCGCTCGGGCGAATCTCTCCTGCCCTTGGACGAATTCCTCTTGTCCCTTCTCCAAGATAGCCACTGTGCAACCCCTCTTTCTGGTGCCTCCTCCCAGTCCGTCAGCTCGTCAATGCCAGTCGCCTTTGCGCAAGCGGTCGTCCCATGTGTACCCTGGCCTTTCAAAGCCTTGGGTTCTCATCCTGGTAACCACCTTGACCTGCTGCGTCGTTCAATCGGCTGAACTCTTGGTGCAGAGGTTGCCTTGTTGGCAATCGATTCCCCCCTACGGGGGCCTTCCGGATGAGGCTCTTCCTCCCCTCTTTCTGGGTAGACACAGGCCCCTTGCGTCACCCTGGTGGGTGACGATGGCCCTGGGTTTCCTATCTTACCTCCATCGTGGCGCTGGTCACGCTGGGCTTCTGGCTCACGTCCCCTGTTGCTATCCGTGTTGCTTTCACCCCCTCGAGATTCTTGCCTCTGTCACAGGCTTGCCCTTTCCTGGGGTTGTCCTAGGCGAGGTTTCCTCCTTCGGGGTACTCGTCAAACACTGGTTCCGCTCATTGGTATGGGGGCTCTTCGTGGCCATCACTTTCACCTACATCGAGAGGCGGAGGGCTTTTGTCGTCTTGCCATCCATCCCACTCTGCATTGTAGGTTACTATTGGGCAAAGTCGCCCGTCCGGGTGCTGTTCATACCCACATGCTGCTGTGCCTGGACTATCATCCGGACGTGCTGCAGTTTCTTCATATTCTTCTTCGTCATTAGCGGTGTGCGACCGCCTCTGCCGCTGGTGTGCCGGGTTACCACTGCTCAAAGATTCGGCCATGCAGCATTACCGTCGTTCCCTCGGGTAGGTGAGGCAAGGGCCGATTGCAGCAACCGAGGTGCCTCGCCTTCCATCAACCTCCCTCGGCCGACCCGTCGCATTCTCCTGGCCAACTGTTGCTCGTTAATCTCTATTTGTTCGAATGAGTTAATCCCGGCTCTTCGTCGGGCCGCCACTCTACTTGCTACAGTGAACTCCATCTGTGTGTACTATCTATTCCTCTGTGGTTGCCACAAATGGTCGTCAAGGACTCCGCAGGCCAAATGTGGTGCTTCTCAGGAAGCTGTAGTGGTCGCCAGGACGCTGTTGAGAGCGTCCAACCCCAGGGGTTTGACCGGCAAGTCGGGCCTTACCTCAGGAGTAATGGAAGGTATTGGATGGCTTCTACCCGGATGTCGCGAGGGTTCGTGTATAGGTAGGGGAGTTCTACTGAGATGACTGGGCAGAGAGTGTTGCGGGGCCTAGGAGTCGAGCAAGTGGGGAACGCCCGCTTGTAAGGTGAATAGAAGGAAAATGGAAATATATATATTGCCTGTCTGAGTACAAACTATCTCCAACTATGAAGCAAGATATAAGACGCAAACCTAACTCCAAAAAGACCTCGAACCACTACCCACCTTCCAGCTTATATAGTGGGTTATTTATCGCTAGACCCTAGGTACAGGTGGCGCCTTCCCACTAGTCTACCACCTGGTGACAAAGTCCTGCCTGCCACATTTATGCACCTCCCCACACGTGTTGTCCTTCGTACCCTGAGTAGTTGGTCCGGATGATCGGATCCACACCTGGTTATGCTGCCGCCTGACACCGATCACCATCAGTTTGTACCTGAAGTACCTCCCTTATCCGGTGCTTCGTCCCATCACTTGTTTGCGCTGGTGGACGTCCCCACCAGTTGGCTGTGTGATGGTGTCAAACCACCATCAACCACCCCAAGGGAGGAAATCCCGCATAATAGTATTAATAATTATAAATTATTAAAATGCTACTCTTATAAATGAATTATATTCATTAAAATTTTGTGAAGAAGTATATATTTTAAAACCCTCGTCACTGAAGTCTTTTAAAATAACCTCGGCACTAAGAATTTTATATAAACACATGTCCAACATATATTTTTTATTTGTATATTTCATTTCCCAAATATAATTTTCATATTTTAATATAACTTACTAGTTTATATACATATATTTGTAAATGTAGTTCTTTAAGTTTAGGAATACATTTAAGCTATATTATGTTGAAATTAATGTAAACAATTTAAATTAAAAAAAAAATTCATTTAGATATTTTATATTATATAGTGATACTTTATCAAGTACCATTTTACTATTCTCTCTGTCAAATGTTGTTTAAATGTTTAATAAATATAAAAATCAGTGTTCATTCTAACTTATTAATTAAGTCTAAAAAATTCTCATTAAAAATGAAAAGTATTTAGATGTAATAACATGGCCAGTTGAGATAGAGTTAAATAACCATTATAAATATAATTAGTGACTAATTAAGATAATTAAATGGTTAAAATTAAAATTAAGAACAATGTATATATAATTTATAAAAGAAATTTATTATTATATAAGTTATTAATATTGAATATTATATTAATGTGATCATATATATATTTCAAAGTTATCGGTTAAATACAAAACAATGGCCACCAACCATATAATTAAAATGTGTAAATTCACATACCTATATATTTGATATTTATGCTAGCTAGGCTATAAAGTACATCTATTAGCTAATGTATAGTACCAAATTAAAAGATAAAATAAAAATAAATTTATAAACAAAAAAAGTAGATGTATTTGTTATTCATGGTCAAATAGAATAATATAATTCATAATTCTGGGCATTTATTTATTCTTTAATGTTGTTGACCGTTGGATGCCATTGAAATGCTATCAGTAATGAAGGGTTTAGATCTTGCCATGTCAACCCTTTATTTATCTCACGTCACTTGCATACTCCGTGCGTGTGTAACACACTTTTCATGTGTGTTCGACTTCAAAACTATTTTATTTTGGAAGATTATTATTACTTTATATTATATTACGAATATCATTATAATTCAACCTTTTCTTTATCCGTAATAAAATTCTTCATTATTCAATTGAATAAGGAGAACAAAGATATGGCCCAGTGCATTTCAAAATTCAAGATTAGTCATATACATAAAAATTAAGAAAATATATAAGAATTATAAAACTCATTAATTATTAATATATTAATCTAGCATTTTCATTTTAATTATTTTTTTCTGCTTTCACAAAAGTTATCGGTGTAAATTCACATGCCTATATATATTATTTGTGTATGGGTATATATGACAATGTTTTGACATTTAACACTTAATAAGCTTTAATTATTTCATTTGTAATATATTATAAATTAAAAATATATTTTTAATTAATATTATTATTTTAAAATTAAAATATTACGGTTGAAGTCTTTTAAGGATACATATATAAATTTATAACTTTTACAAGAATATATGTAAATATGATAAATTTCAAGAGTATAAATTAATTTCTTAAAATATAACAAAATTTGTGTGTATGTAATGTACTAGACCATACACCTACTTAATATCTTTAATTAAAAAAAATTGTTATAACTTTAACTTACAATGCCATATAATTAAATCTGTACAATATTATGTGTTTGGTTATATACAGACCCATTACCAAACTGAACAAAATAAAACAATAAAAAAATATAGAAAAATTAGATGTATTTGTTATGCAAGGTAAAATAGAACATTATATACTATAGTTTACATGTACAGAAATTTAAAATTCATAATTCTTATAGTGTATTAGTAAATATTCATACTTGTGTAATAAAATATTCTTATTATATTTATACAATATAACAAAAATTGTACTAGATATTATACTCGTGATTCACACTTCACTTGCGTGTATATAAAGACTTTCACGTGTGTTACTTTAAATCCTGAATGAGAAACGACTGATGAGACACATGCATTTCAATACAAACGTCAGATTGACACGCCAGACATACGTCAGATTGACACGTCAGAGGCCAAACAAGCTAGTTTAGCATTTGGCTTTTTAATAAATTACTATTAAACAAGTTCTTAATTATTTGAGAAAAACTTATTACTATTAACTAGTTATCATATTAGGGTCTAGTAAGATAAAAGTTTTAACGTATCGACGTACGGTGGAGATCAAATGATTTTGAATAAATTTAAATACACGTACATATACATTTCTTATTTATATATTTCATTTCCCATAATAATACTTTAATATAAATTACTAATATATATATATATAAATGTGGTTTTAAGTTTTGGAATACATTAAAATACTTATGTTGAAATGAATGCAAACAAATTAGTTATAAGAAAAACTCTTTTTATTTAGATATTGTATATTATATAGCGGTAATGAATTAACTTTATGAAGCACCATTTTACTATAATTTTTCCAGTCATTTAGATGTTTTTTAATAGAATTTATAATATATAAATTGTTTCTTATATATAGGGCATTTGATACAGTAGTAAATATGCATACATTTAAGGTAATCAAAACCTGTTAAATGTGGAAATCAGTGTTCATTTTAACTTATTAATTTATTCTGTATAAGTTTTTCTATTAAAAATGAAAACATATTTAAATGTATTTAAATGTGATAACAAGGCCATTTGAGATATAATTAGATAACCATTATAAATCTAATTAGAGAGAAGAATAATTGAATGGTTAAAAATAAGATTAATAACAATATAGATAATAAATAATTTTCAAAGATAATTTGTTATTATTCCCATTTATTAATATTAAATATTATATAACTGTATCTATTATAATCAAGTTATCGGTTACAATGGCCACCAACTATAACTTCATATATATCATTTATGTGTTTGGGTATATATTTCTTATATATATATATTTTTTTATAAAACATGTTTTATATAACAAAAATACACAAAGGATAGTTTAAATGTCTGAGTTATTGTAACACTTAACTTATGTTTTAAGGATAAAGGAATGCCTCAGGGTCATTCCTTAACTTAACTTAACATGCATAAGTTAAGTAAGGGTTAAGGGTGCATTTGATTTCTTTTTAAATGGTGTTGAATTTGTAATAACTCTTAACTTAAATTAAAAAATGTTAAGGACAATTGATTCGCACTCATTAACTTTTAACTTTTTAACTTAAATGAATTGTGTTAAGAGCTTACAATAAAAATATTATAAGGTAATAAATTTAAATATTGCCCTTAATAGAATATACTTTTATATTTATATTTAAGTATTATTAACTTAATTTTAATGAATTTAACATATTTATATTTTAATTTAACATTATTATGTCAAGTTATAATAAATGTTTTTAAATAATTTTCAATTTGTAATAAACATTTCTTTTTAATTTGTAATAATTTTTAACCACTTTAAAATATATTTATAGATTCATGATCTAAATAATATGTGCATCCTTAATTTTTTATTAACATTTAAAGTGATTTTAGTTATTATAAAAATATAAAATATGGTATGATGAAATTATATACTTGTATATAATATTGCATATAGGTATATTCTATATATAATTAAATTTTATATATTTTGAATATGTTTAAATAAATAAAAACTTCATGAAAAATATTATATATACATATGCATGTGTGTTAACGTGTGTATATAGGCGAGAAACTCGTAGAACAAGAATATATTGAATATATTGAGAATAATGAGAATACTTCATTTATATTATTTTTAATTTTAATTATATTAAAAAAGAAATATAAAATATAAAAATGAATTTTTACATATAAAAATATACATTACTCAAAAAAATATAATTTTTTATTTATTTTAAAAAGGTTGTGAAAAAGATGATCAAGCTTGTGAGTCATTAAGGGTGGCCCTTAATTTTCTTTATAATTTTTGTTCCCTTAAAATAAGTTAAATTAAGGAGTATTGCAAAATCACTACCCTTTGTAGTTAAATTCTTAAAAAATTTTAAGTAAGTGGTTGTTAAATTAAGGCTAGCGCAATTTCAACGCCCTTAACAATCAAACCTTAAAAAAGTTAAGTGGTTACTCACTTTGAAAGGTAGCCTATTTAAGTTAAGGGTGGTGTGAAACGGCCTCACACTTTAAAGTTAAACACTGAAGTTTTTAAAGTAAGGACCACAATAGTCAGTAAAAATCACATTCTACTTTAAATTTATGTAAGTTAAGTTAATAGTTAGTTGTAAAAGTTATTATTATTTAAATATCAATATTATTATTATCGATTTTAGGGTTTTTTTAAAAATTCTTCATTATTGTCTTAATACTAGTAAAGGAGACTGGTGTCATTTTCTTAAGGAGGACCACTGACCGTACGAAAAGACTAGTCATATACATAAAAAATTCAAAAAATGTATAAGAATTATAATATTATTAATTATTAATATATTAATATTTTTCACAGAAATTGCAAATGTTAGCCGTCACACAGTAAGTATCACAAGTGTTATTATTAGCATCCTCGCCACGAGCTACGTGTGGAATGTAAAGAAACCGCGCGGTTGGTCCACCCGGCAAAAGGATCAGGGCAGGGCCTACACGTCAATTTTGACACGTGGGAGGCCAGACAAGTTATAAATTTCTAAATTATACTAGTTATCATTCTAATTTGATATTATAAATAATTGATATGCATGAATACAGGTCTGTGTGTGAAGAATATTTAGTCTAATTAAATCATGAAAATTTAAGGTGAACGCTTGTAGTATACTCTTGCACACATGCACACGCACACGCACACACACTTATGCAACCAACAAGAACAATGTGTGTCTATGTGTGTGTGTGTGTGTGTGTGTTGCTTGAACAAGTCTCGTACGTGATCAAGGGAAAGCATACACGTTTCCGAAGTCCCACTGATTAAACATATTAGTTATTATGTTTTATTTTTAATATAAGATGCCCTCTTATTGGCCACTTGCGATTGTCTTTGTTCACCTACTAAAGGGCACAAACCTCCGTCATCTTCTTATAAAGACCATCCAACTTGTTCTTGTGCAATGCATTTAGAAAACCAACACCATGTCACTATTATATATATATATATATATATATATATATACCTCCATCAACGTGCCCCTTTTTTATTACAATCCGAGCTCATTAATTATTAATTAATCTAATTAAAATTTAATTAAACATCTGCAGGTGAGGTTCAGAAAATATTATTAGCATCCTTGTCACTAGCTACGTGTGGGATCCATAACTATGGAGTGACTTTAATTGGTTGGTCCACCTGGCAGAAGTCTACACGTAACACTGAAGGGTTGAAATCTGGCCTACACGTCAATTTTGACTGGGTACCACGTGGGAGTTAGTTTAACACTTAAACTTATGTTAAACTACTATTTAGTCTATTGCTCGCATCCTGATCCGCAAGAAGATGATTCTCAACTCGCGGCGAAATTTCTCGGTTTCTCGTGCATCACTGGTATGCTGGAATCGAATTCTCAGGCGCTGCAGATGAGCTCGGAGTACGATTTGTTCTGGTGGATCTGCCAAATCGAGGAGCAGATTGAGGATGTCAAAGGAGAGAATGGAGCAGATGAAGCTGCCCAAATCCACACACTCTCGTTCACCGAGTAAGACGCGTTCACCATCGAGGGAGAACAAGAGGAAGAATGCCCCTCTACCGAATTCCTCCTCCAGATCTTCTCGAAAGCTGCCTCCTCCGCTTCCTGGGACTTCCTACTCATGGGATGCTGCACAGGGACAGGCATTCATGGAGAAGGTTTCTCTCAGAACACACTCTGCGCATTCTATTCCTGCAGCAACTGCAGTGGATAGAGATTCTCGCTACATGGCTTTGGTGCAGCTTTTCAATCAATTCCAGGTAAGGCATGGAATGAGCTTCTCTCAGGATCATTTATATGTTTGATCATCACAGGGAATGCCAGTCGATTCCAAGAAGACGCTAGTGACAGTGAACGTACTGGGAGTACAGGGCCATTGAGGATGTTGGTAACAAGCGATGCAACAGTGAGAGATGTTATTCAGATTGCCCTTCTGAAATATGCACACGAAGGTCGTGTTCCATCTCTTGGCAGATGCACTGACGACTTCGAGTTGTATGATTCACAGTACAGCTCTGAAGGTGAGTCTACACACGCACACATACGCATGTGTATGTGTATGTGTTGAAATCGTATATTGGACAGCTTTGAGACGTGAGGAGCGGATTGGAGACATTGGAACGAGGAATTTTGTGCTGTGTCCGATGAATATGAAGAAGAATAGCTGCGGTGAAGAATCCAAAAGCTCCTCAAATCATGGTGGAGTTATGTT
The DNA here is from genome assembly GCA_003024785.1 of Selaginella tamariscina. Classification (NCBI taxonomy): domain Eukaryota; kingdom Viridiplantae; phylum Streptophyta; class Lycopodiopsida; order Selaginellales; family Selaginellaceae; genus Selaginella; species Selaginella tamariscina. The sequence goes on along the minus strand of PUQB01000766.1, from coordinate 77,248 downwards.
ACTGGGATTAAATCGCTTGTTTAACAGGATTAATTAATTCCTTAATCCTGTGCATAATGGAGGTGGAAGATGAGGAGCTACCTCAGATTAAAGATATTATTGCTTACCTCGCATTATGGGGATTGTTTATACATACCCAAACGATTCTTTGCCAAAAAACCTGTACAAACATTTAATTTATTTTATTTATTTATTTATTTGAATTGAAATAGATAAATAAATAAAATTGTCTATCTCTCATTGGGTAGCACATCATTGAAGATGTAACCAACAGTGTATTCAATAATGTATATACTAGGGTTCCATTATAAATATAAATTATTTATAAATTAAAATTTGTGTATGTCATGTCAAACATTTTTAAATTTAAATGTAAAATATTAAACCAAGGTTTGATTATTCATTAAAATATTGTAACCTAGCATTTACTTTTTTATAATATATGTATAGAAAAGTTCATACTTACGTTTTATAGATTTCTTTAAGCATAATTCTTTTTGTGTGGTTCCTTTTAAAAATGGTGTATAATATGTGTGTGTTATTCAATAGTCTGTATCAATAATCAAGAGCAAAAATTATATGTTTAACATTGTCTGTAGTTTTTATCATATTATTAATTATGTGGATGTGCCGAGCAATAACTCATTTCGTGTCCTTTGAAAACACGTTTCAAGGGGCGTGTTATTGTTGTTTTCTATTGCATATGTAAGTATCTTTAATCTCTGTGTGTGAGTGTGCGTGCGTGTGTGTGTATGAGAGAGAGAGACATCACTGCTGATCGATCCACGCATATATTATGTAAAGGGTGTGCTCAAATATACTAGTTATCTAGATACGGTGATATATATATATAATTTACAGAGTATCTTATTGTACGGTCAAAAACGTGCATAGGTAGGCACATGTACACGTGTGTGCGTGCGTGCGTGTCTGTTGGTGAGTAATGCATTATATGTGGTGCATAATATATAATATTGTGAACTTGTTATATCCATTAATGTTAGAGATTGCATGTTTATAGTTGACAACCTTTTATGGGATACTTGCCAGCAGATTAAATGTTATTATAATTGAGTGGTTTAAAATTTATTTAGAAATAATGATAATAGACATTAAAATATTTTATAAGTAGATTTTAATTTAAGGGAGAAATACATTTACATATTTGCCCTTAAAGTCTTAGATTCACATATTTACTACTAGGAAGTCAACTTTGCAAATATACTTCTACATATGAATATTCAAAGGATTTATATTAATTACATAAATTAATGACATAATGATAATTAATCATTAAATTTGAAATTAATACAATCTTAAACATAGTTAACTTTTTGAAACATAATATACCGAATCCAATGTTTGTTATTAGTTTTACTGTATTTATACATTTTTGGTGCATATCAACTTTTTCTTCTTCAGCCATTCAAGCAACTAATTTATGGTTATTCTTTTAAAATCACTGGAATAAATAAGATTAACATAGGTATCACAATAAGCCTTTACTAAGTATTAAATATGCACATATAAAATTATAATACCTACTTCAATATGAACACAAACTAGGTGATATTGAAATGTCAACATGAATCTCACAAATATGTCTATTAATTACAAAAGTGATTGAATAATGCTACATCCAACAAAAGTTAATTTATTAGTTCCCATTGAGGGCATTAAACCTTAAGTCTCAAATTTAATTTTTATGAATTGTAAATTATAATAAGTATAATTGACATATTTGCTTAATTTTAATTTTCTCTAATTTTTTTCTTACCAATAATTAACTAAATTATTATTATTATTGGGTTAAACTAGACATTAAATTGTTGGTTCATTCATTTTATTCCAAAGCCACTATTTTAACAATATTTTGATATTCAATATTAATTTATAATTGAAAAGTAACATGGATTACTTTATTTATTTATTGACGAAATAATCATTTATTAATCATATAATCTTATAAGACAAAACTTAACAATATAAAAATCTTTAAATAATAACAATAACTACTAAAGTTTTTACATGGTGCCGTATGTACAACTTTTTTCATATCAACAATCTTGGAATCCCTATAGAAACTTGTGAGTTAGGATACATGTTTTCCTGAATTGCAAGTGTCATTCATAATTTAACGTGGATAAAATAGCTAAAGCAAGGTTTAACCACTCGAATTAAAAATATGTATTTAAATAAAACATTTCACATGTGTAGACATGTTATTAAATGAAAAGAGTTTTTTAACTCTCTAAATAGGATATACCCAAGCATAATAATGTAGATTCACTAATGATAAGGGTAGATTACCCTTAAAGTGTGACATACCTAGTAAGAAGGGAATGGAAAGCCCTCCCTCAAGTAACCCATTTTCCTTACCCCATTGAGCGTGCTACTTTGTTGCTCATCAATCAAGGAAGTTTGAGTGGCACAAAAGGTACATGAGCTTTAATGACATAAGCTAATCTTGTGTAATGAAGAGAAAATATGACTCATTAGTATGCTCACCTACACATATTCAATTTAATATACATGACAAAGCCCTTTCCTTGACTTTTTATGTTTATGTAAATCCCAATGTATTTCTAAGTTTAATTAATGACTAACTTACCTCTAAACCCTTCTCAAAGTGGCGTTAGAGTTAGATCAACCCTAACCTTACATGACAATATGAATTGTTAAAGTTTGAGGAGAGTTTTTAAAAAATAAGTTTTACTTTTAACTAAAGTTTCTTAACTAATAAAATTTAGAAACTTAAGTGCATTAAGGGATATTATTTTTTTTTAATTACATCGAATTGATATGGAGTTCAGTAAGTAGTAACAATTAATCTACAAAGTAAAAAGTAAAGCTATAATAAAAATTATGACTTTCCATAAATAATGAAAAGAAAGATAAATTTTTTAAATCAAAAGTACTTAAATTCATAGTTGTATACAAGAACTTCTCAATGGAAAAACTTTATACACAATGTAAGATATTTAACCAAAATATTCACTAAAACTTTTTAAATTTACGTAAGGGAAAACACTCTTTAAAACTACTAAAATGAAAATAAATTATGTAAAGATAAAACATAATAATTAATTAGTTATTAAAGGTTATAAATCCTATACTAATTTATATAATGCTTATTGTAATGATTTTAGAGAGGCATTTTGCAAAGCATTTCATACAAAAAACTTCAAGATGATAATTATGTGCCACAATAATTAATTTAATGTTTAAGAGATTCAATACATAATGAACAATTTAAAAAGAATAATAAAGGCTTTTAAACATAGGTTTATTACATTGAAGAACATAACATATGATAATAAACATATAGTCTATAAGACGACTGATGACACACATTATCTAGAATATGTAAATGTATTTTAATTTAATATGTAATATTAATTTAAAATGTTAAGACACAAAAAAAAGATGTGTCCAACCATACTTTTTGATAAATCATTAATAAAAAGTGACAGTAATGCAATTCAACAAAGAAAAAATTCTTTAATTGCAATTAAGGACATGAATCAAACATATTAATTGATTCCAAAGGTTCAAATTTTGTACACTATTGAGTTAAATTTATATATAATCTAATATAAGAGTATATGTGGTACAAATTTGCAAGTTCCCAAAAAATATAACAAACATAAGTTTAACCACTTCATATTTATTTTCTTGGCAGCCTTGTTTTTAGAAAAAAATGTGAATATCATTTTAAACAAAATTAAAAAATAACAAACTCAATTTCTTTTATTTTAAATAACAAATTAATTATTTTTTTTAAAATTTAAAGAAGTCTTTTTTTACTTCTTAAACAAAACGACTTCCTTTTATACGAAATATACCAAATATTCCTTATATTAAGAAGGAATAGCACACATACAAAATATATATTACAAGTTCCTTAAGACTTACAAACTTCTATATACAAAAATATAAGATCTATAAGATTTTTATATGAACATTCTAATAGAAATTTAGAATATTCCATTACATGTTCCATACGTGTAAAAACACTAAAACATAAACATATGAACATTTTAATATACAATTTATAATACTGTTTATTTGCATTCTTACTTGTATAATGGTAGGAGCATTGGAGACAACGTCAGTTCCACGCTCAGCAGCAACACTGTATGACATGAGTGCTAAATAACTGTACACACACATACACATGATGACCTGTCAATAAGATGAATTCCAATAACAAATAGTTTTCAGTGCGTATTATCAGCATATAACAATAATATACCTCAAAAACTCACTAAATTAGATATAAACTTTAAACGAAAAAACTTCTTCTTCTTCTTCTCTCTCTCTTCTCTCTCTCTCTCACACCACACACACACACACACAATCAACAAACATAGTTTATGTATACAAGGTTCGAAATATGAAGTTTGAAAGTTATAAAACAATGTATGAAATTTAGTAAGGATAAATGTTCGATGTTTGTGTCTAAACACACACACACACGCAGAGACATTATGAGAAATTATAGGTTTTTAACGCCACAATTTCAGAGAAAATGAAGTATTCTAAACTTCACGTACAAGTTACTTTGAGTTAGAACTACCTTTATATTTGTAGTAACATAAATAATTACCTGGAGCAAAAGTTATGGAGTATATATCATTGAGAGCTTAAATCCTGCAATAGTGCAAGTAATCAATAATTATACACAATATACGTAACCTAACATATATTAATATGCCCAAGTGTAAACATTATATATAATAATTATAATACGCATAAATAAACCTATATATCAGTTAAACTCTTACATCTGAGTACTTGAAGATTTTCAATTCTGAATCGGCTCCGCCACTAATAATAGCGTCCCCTTTCCACCAGTCTGCACAAAGCACCTGATAGCCAAACATTGGTTAGAGAGAGAGAGAGAGAGAGAGAGAGAGAGAGAGAGAACCTTATCTTCGTGAGCCCCCAGCGTTTGCAATGGTATCTGTGAAACATTTTCAAGTATTAATGAATGCTAAATAAAATGATTCATTTATTTATCTATCTGCTGTTTAACGTCTCGAGTTCATACATATACATACACACATCTGGGTATGAACAAGCCATATACATATACCGCACGCACACACACAAACCTTGCTCCGAATATCCCACATTTTCACAGTACCATCGTGAGATGCTGAGAGTAAATGTTTCCTTGATTGGCGGTGCCTGGAAAACAAAGGGCACTTACCTAAGAATCATAATAGATATTGATGAGTGATATATTATCTATTAACTCCAGTTCATCAATATAAAATAGTAATAACAAAACTAACCATTTGCATGCTGTTATCCAAGATTTATGAGATGATAACTGCATTACTGGTGTCACGGTGCCTGTAAAGCAGCAAATTTAGAACACAACCTCACACACACACACAATAACAATAAATAAATAAATACCTGACAGACGAGGGTCCCAAATTCTTAGATACTGATCAGCACCACCAGTAACAACAAGGGCAGAGCCCTCACCACCAACGGATAAACAAAGTAAAGCTTTGGTACACGTCTGTCCAAAGAATCCACGTTACTAGTACATAATAGTATATTGAGTTATAGGATATATAGGTTGTAGAAAAATATAAAGATACTATCATAATATTAATAATACTCACCATGGTTAGGGTATTCGCATTCGTCTGAACATCCCATTGCCTGAGAGAGTGATCCCAAGATACAGAGTATATATTGCTTTCTTCAGGCCATTCAACAGCTGAAACGCATTGTGTGTGTTCTTTATATGTTGTAAAGGCGGTAACCTGTGTATCAAAAGATAAATCATATAATAATAATAGTAAGAAATATTGTATAGAAAACAATATAATAGTTACTAAATATATAGTTCAGTATGAAATGTATATACCAGAGAATCTGATATCTGTTTGTCACCTCCCTCAAGCTTTCGCTTTTTCAAAGCTTGATCTTCTTCATCATTTTCATCTTCCGCATTAGCTTTCCACAGTTTTATCGTCGAGTCCCATGATCCGGAGCATATCTATAGAAAAATATATCTACATCTCTCTCTCTCTCTCTCTCTCTCTCTCTCTCTCTCTCTCTCTATATATATATATATATATATATATATATACACAACACACAAATCATTGCATATGCTTTTTGTTGTCTCTGAATGTTTGTTATATGCACATGACATTTGCATGGGATGTATATTATACATGTTTGTGTTTCAATACGTATACAAATACACAACACGCGCGCGGGCGTGCGCCAACCTGATTTCCGGATGGGCTTGCAGCTCCACACTGAACGGACGCTGAGTGACCTTTAAACACTTTCATTGACTTGACAGAGACAGATCGACCATCGTCTAAAGGAACCTATTAACCAATATTAAAAGAAAATCAAAAATTAAAAAGCCAGAAAAACAGAAAACCAACCTGCCAAAGCCTAAGTGTCTTGTCTTTTGAAGATGTCAGAACGTCCAACAAAGTATCACTTGAGCCTGTTGCAAAACCGATTTATGTGTATACGTCATACACATATTCAAGCACACACAGACATATGCATATAACACACATACACGCATATTTAGCATTACTGTCGTACCAACAACAGCTACGGAGTCACAGCATCCTTGTGACCGTCGAGAACTGCGGAGCACGATCCATCAGCAGTCCAGGCCCTACAAACCAAACATATACAAAGTTACAGATTTAAATTAGTCAACAAAATAGACGTGCGCACCTGGCAAATGATCATATGATCCAGTAAGTATAAGACTGCAACAACAAAATCAAAAAAGTTAGTGACGTGTGTGTGTGAATGCATACGTGTATGTGCGTCTATACATAAACATATGGCTCATCTCAAGTGTGATGTCCATCATTGAGGATACCATAGCAAACATTGCCGGCACCTTCGTAAGGCCTTCCTCTACTAATCATCGCCATTGAAATAATTAAAACTAATCTCTCTCTCTCACACACACACAAACCTGGGATGTATACCACTGACAGAACTGATCCAATCTTTTGCAGGTACAGAAGCTTGTAAATCAGGTGGTCCGACTGCTAATGTACTCAAGAACAAGAACACTTTCCTGCGACATAATACATAAATATCAGTTTAAAGATACATTATAGACAATACAATCATTCCCTTAGTATAACAACTCATAACGTACCGCAGACAGATTCTTTGAAAGGTAAAGCTGCTCGAGAGTGGTTCTAATGAGCTCCCATCAATCAGAAATCAAAAGGC
>PUQB01000766.1:0-65000 GCA_003024785.1 Selaginella tamariscina | reverse complement strand
TAATAATATATCAAATACAAAGCAAGACATTGATATATACTGCAGTCTGTCTATTACAGTACATTTGTGATATACTACTGGTGATCTCTCTCTCTCTCTCTCACTCACACAAACACACACACACACACACACACACCCCTCTTTGATAATAATATTAATAATAACAATATATTAAATACAAAGCAAGACATTGAAATATACTGCAGTCTGTCTATTACGGTACATTTGTGATGTACTACTGGTGTAATCTCTCTCTCTCACACACACACACACCTCTTTGAATAATATTAATATATCAAATACAAAGGAAGACATTGACATATACTGCAGTCTGTCTATTACAGTACATTTGTGATACATCATCGAAGCATATAATATTGCAGTCTGTCTATTACAGTACATTTGTGATATACTACTGGTGATCTCTCTCTTACACACACACATACACACACGCACGCACGCACGCACGCACCTCTTTGATATCGCCAAGATCCTGCAGCTCATTCTGCATGAGTTTGGTTCTGGGGTGATGCATCCACATAGTCCCATCCATGAACTGCACACCGTTCTTCTGGCAAGCATCAAGCATGAAATCCAGATCCTCCACAGTCAGAGAGAGGGGCTTCTCACACAGAATGTGCTTGCCTTTAGCAGCGGCCTATACACATCAAATCTTATCCTGTAATATCTTTCTACACAGACACACGCACACGACACACCTTGGGAACCCACTCAAGATGCAAACTAGTGGGGAGAGGGATATACACAGCATCAACACGCTCATCATCAAGCACTGCCTGGTAGGAATCGTATATCTTTGCAGTGTCGGGGAAGCTGTTTCCTTTGCGAAATCTCGAGCTTTTTGCAGTGATCTGCTGCCAATTGCGTACAGTTCGACGACGCCTGGGCCAGCAAGGAGCGCTGCTCGAGAAACCTTCTTGGCAATGCCTGCACATCCCAGTATTCCAAGCTTGATTGCAGGCTTTGCACTCTCATCCATTGTGTTCCACTGTAAGTAAGATAATCCGTATATACCTATAAGATGTCCTTATCACACACACGCACACCTGTGTAGCAAATTGGTGTGTGTATACGGACATCGAAATGTAAATTATTTAAACTGCTGAGATCTTGACTCAGCTGATATGAGAATATCTATATATATCTATATCTATCTATCTATCTATCTCTATATATATATATATTATTAGGATTTTGTTATGATTCATAATGTGTATAAATAAATAAACACGTTCAGTAATAAGATTTAAAAAGAGAAAAAAATAAATTAAATAAAGAAAATAAAAAATAAGAATTAACTTTATTAACTTGAATTCATTTCTTATAATTTTCACATTCCTTAGAACTTTTTATCTTATATTTTTCACATTTGTATAGAAAATATAATTCGATTATATTTATATGAATATTAATTATATTTATTATAATTTAATTAATGTAAAGTAGCTACAGTAAATACATACGTAGGTTATTAAAGTAAAAATTAATCCTATAATTAAGATATTCTATTATTATTTATAGAATAGTCCAAATATCAATAACCATTTTATTTTATTTATATCAAAGTTTATATATACAGTAAAAGCTATAATCTTAATCTTATCCTATAAACCAATAATAGATTATCCTAATTACAAAATTAGCTTCCATACATTAATTAATATTAACAGATTTTTAATATGGTTAACTTTAACCCTTTAATATAGTTATCTACATATCTGTTTATATATTTATATATTTATGTATATATTTGTTGCTAACTCTTATAGGTTATGTAGAAGATGTAATGCTTGCTGAAATGATTATACGTACATACATACGTACGTACGCACATGCATACATACACAACACACACACACACATATATGTATGTAGCAGTGGGTTAATGGTGTATCTGTAGCAGTGTCCAGTCTAATTGCAGTTAGAATGATAAAATAAAAAAAATTAAATTTATAAAATTATTAAAACAAAATTAAACAAAATATTGAAGAAACAATATGCTAGGTATGTGTATTCATATATTGCATGCATGATCTGTTCGTAAATATACAAAAAATGCAAAACAAATTGAGTGATATTCCGTTGTATATACATACCATATATAAAATACGCATGATGTTCTTGTATCGATTATGATATATGATATACATCTGCCTGAATGCTGATATTCATCCTTAAACTTGATAATAAGAAACGTTTGATATTAAAATGCTGTTTAGAACTGATGTAAACCATACGAGTGTAAGTGTGTGTATGTGTATGTATGTGTCTGAAAAATAGTGCTTTTCTATGAACACACACACAGAGATGCAGCTAATGTGTATACTTACCAGGTAACGTAACAATTTATCACTTGTGTAATAAATTATTTTAAGCAATGTTCCTGATCAATAAATCGGGAAAATGTTAAGAAAGAAAAAAGAAATCTCAAAAAAACGAGTGAAAGGGAGACTTACTTGTTCACAAGTTTTGCAGCGGCAACAGCTGCTTGAGCCACCAGTGCAGGAGCAAGCCTTCCTTGAAGACATGGCGCAATGTCCATAGGCAAAAGTTCCACTCCATCAAATACCAGGTTCACACCTGGCAATGGAACCTCTCCGGCATCCATGTCATCCACAGCTCCCGCCGATTCTAAAACAAAATAAATTCATATCAATCCTATCATGGTACTTTATGAGCCTCACAACATATATATGATCTATATACAAATATTAAAACACCTAACAAGTTATGCATTTCATACGATATATATATATATAGAGAGAGAGAGAGAGAGAGAGAGATGCCACCGTACCTGGCTGTCGTGCTTGATAGACGGGAGTAAGGGAGAATGCCCTGAAAACAAATCAGAGACAGGAGAACAGTAAGTTCAAATTGGAATAATGTGTATATGTATGTAAATCTGTCTCATACAAAACCAAACGTGTGCATATGTTACTGCAGATGTGTCTGTATGCGTGTACACATACACAAGCATGTACCTCAAATGTCCCCGTCAAAGCTCATCATTCCAGAACGTCTCCTCCGATGCTTACCAGGGGAACTTTCCTCCGGCTCCACAAATGGGTTCCAACGCATGCTCAGATTCGTCGTAAGCCGTGGAACACCTGTACACAATACGGCGTTCTCTCTCCCCATAAACATAGACATACACACGCACACGCACATGGATGTGTATTATGTGCCCATATTTTCTGTGTATATAATACCTGTATTACCGACTTCTGTCTTTTCTCCAGTGTAAGCAAGCTTTGCGACAGGTCCATTAGCTTGATACTCAGCAATGAACTCATGCAGTGTTTTTTCAATTGTTGCATTGCCTCCTGAAGCTTTGGTAGCGATTGACTATGAAAAAGCTCACAAGCCACTGCACCTTCACACACAGACTTCAATCGATTTAATTAGTACTAAATAAATATTTCACTGTAGATTATTATATTTTGTAAGATATGTTGTTGCGTTACTATCTGTTAACATACTATAGAACACGTGCAGTACACATTGATACTTCTATGTAGTTTTGAATTGCCATATATGTAAACAGGATAACATGTCTATATATAATGTATATAGTAGTGTTTGTATATACATATATAATATAAAGATGATGCATTCTTTAGCATTATTACCTTGCAAAGCTCGGTGTTAGATAAAGGTATTCCAAAGTCCACGGTCTGGGGAACCCAGTCCGATGTCTCTTCCTCGGACTTCTTCATCCGTAGGAAACGAACATACCCAACCGTCTTCAAGTAAAGCTCCTGTACGGACTTCATATAAGATTGTATTGATTCCTCGCTAGACCCTGTAAGGTGTGTCTTCAACTGTCTTCATTAAGTGGCAGAGGCACGTCAACAATTTCCTCCTGCACGTCTACATATAGTTACACTATGTGTATCACAAACACAAACATACTGTTTCAACAAGAGGAGTCACTACTACCTTGTTCATTTAAAGCTTAAAGTGATGTGTGTGTGTGTGTGAGAGACAGAGACCTGAAGAAATTCAGCCTCGCTGGGGAAAGGTTGCACTAGAACCGCAGAATATCTGAGAATCGAGTTCAGTCCATGTAGAAGCACTGACCCGGGTATCACTGTGCCTTCATACCGTCCACCAATACCACTGTAACCTGTACCGTCCCATGTCCAAACTAAAGCCTTACTGCAACCTGCTAAAGGTGGTGGAAGTAGTCGTAATCGTAAACCTATCGAATGAATAAAGAGAAATCATAAACAACACTAGCTTCGATTGGATAACAGAGTATAACAGAAGACATTTCTGATGCAGCTGAAAGTGTGTGTAAGCATAAATAATGAGAATATAAGGTGAAATCTTTAGTTTAAGAAGATGCACTTTATGTGTACATGATATACGCTGTATATGCAAGTTGGACTAAGTTAAGATATGATAATTTTAAGCTCCATAGATATATCTACATATTGAAGACTATGCTTATTACTTATTGTAATATCGACTATGCACTGATAGATTATAATTTAAGGCAACATGTATCATATCAGAATATACTCATTTAACACTACTTATATAATGCTTAATTATATATTCATGTATCTCGACTGCTTTCAAAGGTAGCCGAATGATGACAATTTCATACAATAAGTTGAGTAGTATGTATGGACGGATCGATTGCTGTCCAACGTATTATTTATAGGTTAAGCAAGATAAAATTCGTATATATAAAATGTTCACATATTTCCACATGCAATTCTCTCTGTATAGGTGTGTATAACTGGGTGTTTCCATAAGATGCTGACTAACGTATGTTATATCTACATACATAGACTCGCACCCAACACACACACAACGAGAATAACAAACCTCTTATAAGGACTATAGATAAGGGTCCTGCCTCAAAGACGCTGTATAGCAGAAGCTTCATCCAGGGAGTAACAGCAGCATGTGAAGGAGGGCCAAAGTGTACACTGGCGGAACTTACCAGTGGTGGAGAAGCAAGTGGTACCATTGAAACTACGAACGTATAATCACGCTGGAAATAAGGAAAGAATCAATCGTACAGTCATGTATATACATTTATATTGTATGTGCCAAACTTCTTATGTACATTCATGTGCGTCGCACACACGCACGCACAGCAACCTGGAAGAGACGTTGCAGCGTGCTTGAAGTGAGGCTAGCTAAGCTTTCACAACGAAGAACATCGACACGGTACCTCGAGGGAAGCTTTCTGCTACGGGCCTTTGTTGGGATTCCTGTGCTATCCGTGCTAAGCCTGTGTGACCTGCGCCATGACAAAATCTGAATGATGATGGTTCTCTCTCTCACACACACATGCACACGCACGCACGCACGCACGCACGCACGCATACACACACGTACAGCGCAATTCCACACACATACACATTCAGCGATATACTAAACCGATAATATATTTTTAGAAACTTAATTAAGAGCTGATTAGCAATAGAGTTAGAGCTCTCCATTTAATATGCAGAGGTAACACGAAAATTATGAACAGTTATAATCTCACTATAGCTATCACACAACAGAGATATAGAGACACAAATAGTCTTATCTGTATTGCGAATTTTGTAAGTTTACAATACATATAACGTCGTTTGTAGAATAACTTCTTACTGATGCATAAGACAATATTACATATAGTATGTATTCTAATAAAGTGTAGGCTGCTTTATAGATTCCCCGATGCATATTCTATATTTATATATATTGTGTTGTGTCAAAGACTTACTCGGATTCCTCGTAGTAGTCTGTGGTGTCTGGTTCATCAAACTTGGTAGCTGTACCACCAGATCGTAGGCACTCCAATGCATACCGAAGACTGAGAGCGTGGTTAACAAACTGTTGAAGTTCTCCTTCCAGTTTAGTACTCTCTAGTGATTTTAGGTCGTTGCAGAATTCCGCAATGCTACTGTCCACCAGCTTGCCGGCTTCATACAGAGTCACAGCGTGATTCTTCAACCCTGTAACATACAAATACATGATACACACACACACACACACACACACACACACACACACACATATATATATCGGATAAAGTAACAGTATGTATACATTCTTATTATACATACTATAATATACATCACATTATGAACTATAAACAACTATTGTATTAACTCTTATGTAATACCTGGTGAGAATGATCCCATCATGAGGTATGAGGTCATATTGGCATCAACCAGAAAGGCGACTCGGATATTCGACTTAGATTTGAGCTGCTCATCTGATGTTGGAATTTAACACTATTACTTTTCCATATTAATATTACATATACGTGTGTTCATAGAACCATAGACCTCACGAACAAAAACACGAACGGCGTGACATACATGCATGGTAAAATGAAAGTATATCATCTCCCATTAACATACATGTGCATATATATGCACAGCATGCGTTCAAAACGCTACCGTTTTCATGAAGAGGACTCTGAGCTCCTGGACTGAGTAGAGAGAGCTCGTCGGTTTCGCTAGAGGGGAACCGGGTTGAGTTGCATCATTGGTAAGCAAAGCCACAGGATCCAGAAACTTGTTGGCCCAACCAAGTCGACAAGCGAAAGAGGCTGCTCCTTCTAACTCTTGTAGATCAACCTGTAGTGTTGCTGCTAGCTCTGAAATAGTTACATTCTCACTCGATGCAACAAAAACCGCATACAAAATCCTGTTAAAGCATGCCATATATCAGCATAGCCTAGTGTAACAATATGAGCAATGAATAGTACAGAAACTAATTAACTTCATTAAGCTGGTAAACACAGGCAGTGTCTCTATATATATATACTACCATATACATATCAAAATCTGTGTGTGTGTGTGTGTGTGAATTAACTTTCACAATTAAGACATTAAAGTTGCGTGTGTGTGTAACAAACTGTTGCACAGCGACGCTACTAACGGTAACAACTAAATATTAGAAATAAGCGTACTTTAGACACTTTGTTTCAAGTATATTCACTAATTATGAATATAATTAATGCTTACTCTTCAATAGGATCCTCATAAGACTGCTCGCGGTTGGAGACAAATCCCGCCAAGTTTGACACTATTAAATCATGCATGAATAAAAACATATTCAGAAAACAAACTAATCAAATTAGTCATGTACATATAGAGTTGTACTCTGTGTATCTGTCTATGCTCATACACATAGAAATAGTGGCGCATCTTTCCGTATTTATATGCACAACGGCATACAACATTGTATGTGCCGTTAATACGTTACCTTGGAAACGATCGTCTGGAAATACAGGTACGTCGAAGTAGACAAGACCTCTACGATGTAAGCCACGTACAACATTTGGGTCAAACTCCCCGTAAAGGTTTATCTCATCTTTGCATATTTTGTCTACCACCATCAGCTCATCCTTGGAAAGTTTCTACAGAAAGGTAAGAAGGTAAAACAGAACAATTAGCAACTAATGAAAGTATGTGCGTGCGTGCGTGTCTGTATGACATACCCGGTACTCTTCCAAGGAGAGGTTTACGACACAAACAGTCCACCACGGTTCTATGGTAAATTCCACCGGCACAGTTGGCAGGATATCCTTTATAATGGACTTGTTCATCTTCCACATGAACTTCTGAAAAGCGAAACCACGTTAAAACTTATATATGCCTATGCATCTGTTACTTATCTTTATTTTATAACGTCTCATCACACACACACGTGTGAACTGATATATACCTTTCCTCGACTCTTATTCATGATATCAATGAACTCGTTTCTTCCTATTCCAGTCAATCTCAAAGCGTCTGCTGCAGTGAAATTTGGAATACTATCGTATGGCTTCTCTGTTGAAAATCAAAACATCAATTAGATTGTCTCATCTTAGTTATGTACCCATTGTTTATGTATATGATAATAAGTTACCGTTTTTTTTACTTCGTACAGCATATCGCAATAGTATTGAAATGGGGAGAATCTCATTATACGACATACGTACTCAGACAGATGGTATGGAAACAACTGCAACCAAAAAGACAAACACAGAAATAAAATAATAACACAGAAAAGAATTTAAAACTTAAATATGAAACTATAGGTTGGATTCCACACCGCAAGATTCTTACGTAGATAGCGCATCAGGTCCTCATAGTACTCGCTCTCTTTGCACGCTGTTCGTGCATAGGATTCACTCCACTTCAGTCGCTTCTTGATGCAGTAGTCCTTGATCCTGCAGGATTTTGAACGTTTGCATGTATATATGAATGTGTGTCTTCTTCTTGGCAGGTTTTATGTCGGCCATATATGTATATATGTAGGTCTCTGTGACTTCTTAGTCACTTGTCTTCATGTCAGCTATGAGACACACACAACCACACACACACACAATATATATATCAATACATATGCAGTACGCAGGAGACATATAGATACACACGGATATGTTCCATGTGTACTGCTCCATAATCTAACAGAAATTCACTTATACTATCTGTATATATCCGTATGACTATATATATATATATATATATATATATATGACTTACTTCTTATGCCAGTCTTCTTTGGAAGAGAGAAACAATTTGAGACGTTTGGGAAGATTTTCCCAAGTAACTTCCTCATGGATCGCTTTGACAATGAGCTGCTCCTCCACATTTGTTGCCAGGCGATTCATTATGCGAACACCTCACAAAAGAAGCATCTGCATCAATCTAAGAACATCAAAACCCCGTTTTGTACCAAGAACAGGGCGCCTGCAGCAATTTGACTGCAAAAATACACTCTTTTTCTTACCAGATTGTGTTCACGCCTGAAGAATCCATCGCGCTAGCTCCTGAAAACATGAAAAACTTCTCACATTTTACGGATTTCTTATACAATCATACTAGATCTACAAAAAACATGCAGAAAGTCCGTAGAAAAAACTCATCTTTCTTCTTACCGAATCTCGTGTTCATCTGCAAATGCACATAGCATCTCTAGGGTTGAAGAAGAACCCTGTACAGTTTGACTTGCTAGCTTATTCTGATCCGGAATATCCACGGGCGTATTCCGATCCGGAATCCCCTGGTTTAGGTTTCCTCTGTTTAGGGCTGGTGACGCGATTCGAACGTGGAATGGATAAGGATTTGAATGTGGATATGTCGTCTTCCTTGACATCACTATCTGTAGAATGGCGAACTGGGGGATGGTGCTGGAGCTAATGCGAATAGCAGCGGCCTCAATAGAGATGCTAACAAGGGCGCTGGAGCAGATTCACATACTGGCTGTGCAGCGCAGCTGAGATTCAAACACGTGTTGCGATCTCGTGTCACCTAGACAATTGTACGTATTGTTTTTTCTTATTCTTGTTTTCCGTGTTGGGAATTGGAATACAGTGCACTTTTTTTCTTTTTAGGCACTGTCACCGTATGCAGGCCTTCCTTTGAGTGTGTCCCATTTGCATGATCATCTGACACTCTCTACTAGATTTCTACCTCTACATATGCAAAACTTAAGTACATAGTCAAACTATAGTAACATGGTCTGCCTGGAGTTTAATAGAGACTATTCAACAGTGTCAGAATTGCAAAAGGAACCCAAACACTGTGCTTTTGAATTCATTAATGTCATTCCCTGTTCCATTGTAATTGAAGCATCTTGTTTGTTGGCAGTTGACAGGGACAATCAGGTACTGGATCCATAGATCTATTGCTACTTACTTACCCTCAACGAGCATCTACCCCCGGAACGGGACGATGACGGGGAGGCTCCAGGGGCTCCCCATCATGACGAGCCCGCACTGGGCGTCCTTGTTGGACGACAGACTTACTAGAGCATGCATGTATGCCCTCTTGATCCTCTTCAGTAGGAGAAATGGGGACACCCACCTCATGAATCTTACCCGGCATATCCTGAGCCTCATGCACCTCCTCCATCTCCTCCTCTTCCTCATCCGGAACGCCCTCTTGGCCCTCCCCCCGGTAGCAACCGGGGAGGAGGAGCCTCCTTCTTCCCGTAGCTCATCAGATTCCATATACGAACTGAACCTCTCCTGCTCGGTGTCCTCCTCGTCGATCTGATCCAGCTTGATATACGGCATCTGAGTGTAATCCCGCAGCAGTAGGTTTGATGCTCTCCCCATCTCTACACAGAACAGAACAGAAGGCTGTTAATACATATTCAAGGAAAAGGAAAGCCTGCAATATACTGCAAAAAACTGGTATGAGTAGTGGTGGACTAAAGTCTTTGTGTGACTTTGAAAGGGGTTGAAAATGAAAATATAACAAATCTTCTCTGGACACACTCTGGAGTGAATTAAAACACACAGGGAATTTATAAATAATTATGTACCTGTCTTGCGTTTCTCTCTCCCTCCCTGCAGCTAATGTCTCTGCTTTGGGTGGAAACTGCTGCAGTAGTCTGCAATATATATTTAGTTGGATATCATTTTCACATAGATGTAAAGATGAGAAAAGTCGATTTTATCACAAGGAAAAAGCATGGAAAATGAAGTCCCCACTACGAGAGCTACCAACCAAAACCAAACAAAGGGCCAGCACTTAATTATCGTTAATCCCTCTGTTAAACTTATTGGTGTTTTACGTAAGCATGAGAGGGACATAACACAAGGAAACAAGCCAAGATTATGACCCTATAGGGATTGCGGTGTTCTGTATATATCTCCTACCAAGTACAGCTTTGGACTACTCATTCTGAACTGCATAACTCCAGTGCAACTTGAGAAACTTATATATGTGTGTGTGTGTGTGAAAATATATATAGAAATATATGTATATAGTAATGCATGCACATGGATGTAGTGAGTGGAGGGCTAAGTGTAGGTGTGTAGGGGAAGGATGAGGTACCTTGTGGGATTCTTTTGACACCCAATAGACGTGCAAGATAGGTCGGTCAGGCAGCCAGTTGGCATTTGTGAGTGCTTTTTGTGCCTCCTTGCATATCTTGTGATAAGAGAGCAGGACAGCACACTTTGTATGATCCCCTCTTATCCATTAAAGTGCTTAACCCCTAAATCACCCTAAACCAAGCCCCTAAGCCCTAGGTGTGTGTGAGATAGACACGTAATCAAATTTATAAAGGGAATATATTTTTATTTTTAAATTATATATTGTATAATTTAATTTAAAATATTATATTAAATATTAAATATACATTATTAATAGTCGAATTAAATTTAATTAATTATTCTGTTTAATTTTAAAATTAATAGTGAAATTCTCATGTTCAAATTTAAATTTACATTTGAAATACTGCACTAAACGTTTAGATAAATTCCTTTGCATTAACCTAATTTACTTTACCTTAATCACTATACAGTATCTACAATAACTATGTACAAGTTCACCACTAAGCTTGTACATATTTATGTTAAGTGTTTATGTATGTATAATAAGAATATAATCGTGGTATAAATAGTATATTGTAAACCACCCTACTAACACGACATAGCACAATGGAGAACACACACACACACACACATGCGTGTTTGTGTTTTACATTTACCCATATGTGACGTTCCAATGAATCAGTACGAGAAGTATCGTTATATGGCAGTAGTATATATACGTCTACATGTTACTATTCTATACACATATATGAAACAGTCGTACAGATCCTGAATAGGGATAAGGTGATTATAAAACAACACTCACTGTTTATATCACCTTTAAAAACCCAAACACACACACACAAAACCATAAAAAGATACTTATGAAGAATACAAATCATGGGTATAATGTATTATTTTTGTATAATAGTTCTATAACAAGATATAGTAGCAAAAAACATATAATGTGACTTACTTTTTCCTGCTGCAGATTTCACTCAACAGAGGTCCTAGTCTGCTACAAGGCGACTCAACGACTGAATCAGTTGCTTCAAATTGTACCTTGTTCCCGCGTCCCCCCGTTAACGCGCTTATATC
Organism: Selaginella tamariscina; assembly: GCA_003024785.1. Lineage (NCBI taxonomy): Eukaryota > Viridiplantae > Streptophyta > Lycopodiopsida > Selaginellales > Selaginellaceae > Selaginella > Selaginella tamariscina. The sequence continues at coordinate 53,110 of PUQB01000766.1, read as the reverse complement.
TCGCTAATACCCTGTAATTACAATAAATATTGGACAACTAATATTAATATATTATAGCTGTAGTAGACGAACACGCCCCCCCCCCCCCCCCACACACACACACCTCGATGTGCTTCAGGGTCTTTGTTAGAGTTGATACGGACTGTCGAAGAAGCTCTGTATTCTCCGGTGTCAAAATGGAATTATTAAGCTTCCTGCGCAATAACTAAGCATGATTAGGTAGAAATAGATATTGCATATATGTCACACACACAAACACATATCTATCTATCTATCTATCTATCTATATATATAGAGAGAAGAGAGTATTTACCTTAAGTCCTGTCCAGCCTCTGCTGCAACTTTAGTAAGTTTCTCGAAGTCCTTAAGCAAGCCACCTTCTCTAATTTCCTTAATCAATGGCTCTATATCATTCGCCATTGACTGTACCTGCTCAGACAACCAATTGCTAAACGTGTTCTGCGTGTGTGTGAGAGAAAGAGAGAGAGAGAGAGATAACCTTTGCAAAAAGTGGTTTGGCCTCTTCAACAGCTACACTTACACGCTCACCAACATCATACAGCTTGTTCACGCCTTGAGCATCAATCTGCCTCGCAAGTTTAGTGCAAATCCCGACCAATTCATCGAGGCTAACCCCTTGCTGTAGAAATTACTAAGCTCTCGTAAAATAAAATTTGTAAAATTATTACGATACGTATAAAAACATTGTAACTATGGGCGTATATGCGAACGTGAACTACATCAAGATATACATACACACACATAACACAAGCTAAAACTTACCTCGCCTCTTATCCTCTGCCGGTCGCAAACTATGAGTCCTTCTACTTTGCACTCTGCAAAACCAACACTGGAATTACTTGTGTGTTCATATAACTATATAAACAAAATTACGGGGGTATGCTTAAACATGTTATAACTGGGGTTAACAATTAAGTCAATACAACCTATAGCTTCGTAACGCTATAGCTTCTAGTATGCTGTGCTTAAGAAGCATTTAGTAAGTTCAGCTTGAGAGAGAGAGAGAGAACCTGGGTGAAGTGGTCCGTACGTAGGATTGGGTATCGGATATTGCGGTGTTATGTCGATTAAGGTTTCGCTCACGAGTCCCGACTGGTTCACTTCCACTAGTGCATTACGTGGGATCACCAAATTTGCGTCCATCATCTGCAAACATTAAGTTCGTGTATGTGGACAAAGATAGCAAAACACAACTCATGTATGACCGTGCTGAACGTGTATGCCACGTTGTGTATAATTATAAGCGTTATATGTACATAACAGCGTGCATACAATACACCTGCATCTATACAGAATATAATCATTGGCTCATGTTTTCTTGATAATGAATTATTTACATCGCCTATCAAAAGGACTTCGGGAGACCAATGCTATCATGTTAGGCAATTATCTCTGCAGACAGACACACACACACATTGAAACACGTGCACGCATCTCACTTTTATCATTCTTTGGTCACTTTATACAGTAAATAGATCCGATTGCAAAATGTAAATTATGCTATACACTATTCATATTCATATGAGTGGTCTACAGTTCAACTATAGCTGAAAATATATAATCCATGAACCTATGCAGATTTAATATATAATATACGAACTATATATGATGCAGCATTTTACCTGGACTTCAACATCTAGTTTTTCCAAAGTGGGCTTGACACGAATCACGCCTCCAACATCAACACCCCGAATCCTCACGGGAGTCCCGACAGTAATCCCCCAAGCCTTGGAAAACTCAAAAGTAGCATAATACTTGCGAGAACGAGCTCTCAATTGAGCACCTTTCACCCAAATGAGGGAGATACCAAGAAGAACAATCCCGCCGACCAAGAACAGACCTAGCCCCGCCTCCGCCATGCTCCTCTTGCCAAATCCGAAGTCACTGAGCGGATGCGCGATCTGATTCCAAACAGATTTTGGAAACGCGAGCAAGGCATGGATCGGCCCCCGCTTCTTGCCTGTGTTTTTGGTGAATCTACTGTTGATCTCGGCTCCGAATTGCTGCTCGCTCTCAAGATCAGTCTTTTCAATCTGCGCCTAGAGATTGTAAGCGGATCGAAGATGCAGAATCTGCTGCTGCTGGAGCATCCAAGCTTGCTCTTTGGCGAATGTAGCGGCCTCGCATTTCCATGGTGCACCCTAGCCGGTAAGGAATCACTGCTACCTGCAAGCGGATCGAAGACGACTAATCTGCTGCTGCTGCTTATCGGCGTAAATCTGGAGACTCCAAGCTCGCATTTTGGCGGATGTATTACACTCACATTTCCATAATAGACCGTAGCCGGTGAATCCCTTGACAATCTCGGTTCTGAACTGCTGGATTGCGAGCGTCCGCTTACCGGCGTCAATCTGGTGAGCGCGAGCTTGCAATTTGGCGGATGCCGGCATGTCAGCGCCATCGCACTCATCACTCTTCTACCTGCAGCCGGAAAGAATGCAATCCTCGCGCTTGTCCATGAGAAGCCCTAGCCGTAAGAGCCCTAAAACAGAGCAGAATATCCGTATCATAAGTCCGTTTTATAAATATTTTAATTATAGCATATAATATATCAATAAAAATGAGAACATTGGCAAGATTCTACTTAGCTCTTATGTGTGATCACCAACCTTGTTCACAAGATTATATAATTTAGTATGTAAAGTATTTGAATCAAAATTGATATTATATATATAATTCAATGATAAATACATAAAATCTGTTTCTATATATTGAAACCTGAAAACAAATAACAATGTATCTATGAAATTGAAATTAAACTTCTTACAAAGTTTAGTGTTTCTTATAATAACAATAGGAGCAACACGATGACACCATTATGAATTATAAAATTATGTATTATTATAGTAAAGAACCTATAAAATTATGTATTAAGTTGTTATAAACAAATTCAACAAATAATAAGAGAATCAGAATTTTGTTTATATGAGGAGTTAATGAATCAATTTTGGCGTAAGGTTTAGCTTGATGATTCAAAATTTCTGCATGAAGTCATTAGTGAAATTGTTTAATGTGATAACATATTGTTATGGAACGGTCGTAGACCATCTTGCTCTATACATCACCAATAGAATCGATCACAAAGGCTTGAGTAATAGCTATTGATCACGAAATGAAACTACAAAGACCACAAAGTGAGGCCACAAGATAATAAAGTGAGTTTCCAAATGGGAGACTCCAAGCAAACAAAGTGAGATTCTTAACTTTACAAAATGAGATTCTTGCATTACCAAGTGACCTTACAAACCCACAAAGTGATACCTTTGTACTATGAAGTGAGAATCTTTAATTACAAAATAGATTAAAGCTCATGAAGTGAGACTCTTGAATTATGAAGAGAGACTCTTGTCACTACCAAGTGAGATTCTCGCATTACAAATTAAGACTCTTGCATTACCAAGTGAGACTAAAAATTTATAAAGTGAAATTCTTACACTACGAAGTGAGAATCTTGCACTATCAAGTGAGCCTCAATGCCTATAAAGTGAAATCTCATTCACATGAAGTGAGCCTTCAAGACCACCAAGTGAGCATCCCAACCCACCAGGTGAGTCTCAAGTCCACCAAGTGAGAGTCCATGGCACAAAACAAGTTTCAAGTCATACATAGTAAACTCCAAGCCCACGAAGTGAGTTTCATATGATAAGGTTGACAACACTTTGTAATTTGTTCAAAAGCAACTATTTACAACTTGTTCAAATTATAGGATTCAATACATGTATTATGTAAGGTGGCAGTATGAAGAAGACTTCCTTGGTTCATACTTCCTTGGGGTGATGAAAAGGAGAAAACTAAATAGAGCACATAATATTGAAAAGAAAGTCATTGTAATAGTTGTCAGTACATCTATGCACGTTGTAACTAAAGTGGGCATGATACGTGAAAATGGGAATATAAAATAAATTACTAATTAATACTTAAGTTTTAATTATTAATTAATCATTTAATTAATATGTAATTAAGCCTTAAATATTAATTAATTAATTAATTAATCCTTCAATAACCTTACTTAGTAAGGAATATTCCTAAAATATCTTAGAATATTCATATTATTCTAAAAATAGTTTACAATAATGAAGAAATACTATCAAACATAATTACAAATGAAATCATTTTCTTATCAACATATTAATTTTTATAAATACTTTCTTTCTATCATACAAAGAAATCTTTTCATTTTGTCTAAATCATCACTCTCCGGATTAATCAAATCATTTTGGTCAATATCTTGATGTTGTTGCCACCACTTAACACTCTCACGAATGCAATTGGGAGTTGCCATCCTTGTTAATACATAAGATGTGATAAGAGAAGGTCTGCATAAAGGCTCATCTAAAAACTGACGTTCCTTAAGAATAATATTATAAAGCGCCCGGTTGCTATCCTTCATTTTATAAAATTCAATATCACGAGAAAGAAAAGCTTCAGGAAATGTATGATACGGTGGATACTGCTCACAAAAATTTTCGAGATTCTTCTTTCTGAGGCACGTATCCAAGTAGTTCACTAGCTCATCCATGATATCGGTATCAGAATATGGATCGAAAGTGATTGGATGAATACAAGCAATGTTTTGGTTGAGCATAGCCTTCTGAGGAGAGTCGTCTACTACTAAGATATGTGCATTCTTCGTTATCCTTAAGCGACTGATCTCCCCATGAGTCCCAATTATTCTTTCATTCTTGAAGAAGTATGGCTTGCTTTCCTTTCTTATATTGTGAAATTCGAGAGGTTTATGACACATTCGCTGGTCAAAAATCCAATCTTTACGAATCACCTCTTCTGCAACACTACAATGTTTCTTAAGTAAACTCAACAGCGGTGTTAAGTTATGAATCTGCATGCATGACCAAATCCCCACAAGCGCACCCATCTCCTTAAGCTTTTGAAAGAGACGATCCAACCCTGGACGAAAAATAATATCATATCGAAATTTACCATGACAAGGAATGAAATCTCCTTGTTTGATTTCTGTTTTTCTATCCTGGGGCCTTTGTCGATGAAGCAGAACACCATTGACATCCAACAACACAATATGGCCATGAGTAACATGAGATAGCGTTGCCTCTTGAATACTTTGCAAATCACTTGTTTGCTCCCTTTCACATTTATCCGTTGCCACTATTTCGTTGCCTATCCCTTCATCATTTAATTGTACATCATCCTTACAAGATTCAGATATTGCATGCGCTGAAGAAATTGATTTCGGAACTGAAGCCAATAAAAATGATGATGCAAAAACTGAAGTGGCCCCCATGGTAACGATGTTTTGAGCTGCATTATTATCCATTTCCTGCATGAACTCTGTCATTCTGACATGTGGCACAAGAAATTGTCGCCAAACCCCTCTCTTACCTCATGGCAATGCTGAAAATCCATGTTCTCAATTATTTCATTACATCTGCAAAATGATAATTAGCTGACCTTAAAATTATCAAGGTATATTATTTACCTTGTTAATGTGTGACCCATGTTTGAACTAAAAGCTTCATTAATCCTTGAGAATTTATTTTCTGTACAAATATAAAAGAAATATACAAAAATGCCTTATGTTACACTCATTTACAACTATTCATCACTCTATCAATTCATTATCAATTCTTCTTCGCTATTACCTTCTGAATGAGGCGAAGAAGGTCTAAGCCGCTTGTGAGATGGTTCAAGATCTTCTGCATCTTCTATTGATGTTTCCATGGGTCCTGGAGTGTGCGAATGTTCTGTACTCCTCGAGATAACTTCCGGTCTAATATCTGATTGATGTTCGTTCTCAGACTCCGAGATTGAACCAGATTCACCTTCAGAGCTATCGCACTTATCTGGAGGGAACTTTCTCAAATACGCCTTTATGGATTCGTTGGGGTACTCAGTTGAGACCCAATCTATCCACTTGTTCAGGTCCTCAACCATGGTCTTATCCTTCTCAACGGCAAACACACATGTATGCCGAAGGTAACACTCCTTCAAGACGGACCCCCTAGTGCAGTAGTCAAAAACCCACGCATCACTGTGAGGACCCCTGATCAAGTTGACGATGCTCCGTGCCGCTTGACTTGTAATGTTTGGATAACGTACATTGCCGAATACGTCACTCATACCTATCGGTGTATCGGATGGAGGTTCAGGGCCGTTGGAGTGCAAACAGATGCCTGGCCAGTCATTTGGAAGCTTGAAATTGTTTGGCGCATTCCTAACAACCAAGTGAACAACAGTATCAATGCACTTGGGATTAGCATCGTTCATATAAAATCCTGTCCAACGATGTCTATTCTTCTTGGCGAAGGCAAAGGCAAAAGTATCGGTGACATGAGCAAGAATCAAGAAATAAATACCTGAAAAAGTAGGTATCAGTGAAGAGCGCAAGCATGAATTCAATAATAAATACCTTCTATGTATATGCTTGCACGGCTAAGTTTCTCCACCAGATCCTCTAGTGCCCTATCTGTCGAAAGATTTTTTGACACCCGCCGATCCATCACGAACAATTGAAACGGTTTCCTACAAGCAGTGATGTTACCCCATAAAGTCTCCGAATCTAACAACAAACATCTGTAGGGCTTGTCGTGATTCGTAGCATCCTCCTTTATAAGGTTCAATTCGGTTCTCCGCTGCTGAAGGACTGCCATAAGAGAAGGCGTCATCCCAATGTTCTCCTTTTTGGCGTTGGCGTGCAATAGATTCTTGCCTAGATCTTCCGATTGGTTCACCCATTCGACAAGCATATCATCGTTCGTCACATGCAAATATTTGCTAACCTCTTCATATGTTGAAGTCGAGGTCCAACCCAGTTTGTGGCAGTGTATTCCCAACCACTCCTTGAAATGCCTGACCGTCTTCAACTCCATTGCCTTGAGATGAAAAGGAGAGGTTGGGCTGCTGTTATTAATTTGTAGTTTGCCATCGATCACCAAATCAGCCAAGACTTCCATCTCCTCCATCGTTGTTCCATTTAAAGGCTTCAACCATGTGAGCTTGAAATCGTTGTCTACATCCTTTGTAGATTGAACAGACTTAGCCTTCGGCGTCTTACTGGGTTTCTTTGCAGACTTTTCTGAGGGCTCCCCTTCACTTGTCTGCTTCTTCTTCAGTGTTCCTTTTGAAAAGGATTCCATAATCCCCAACCATTTGGCAAAGATCCTATCTTCGGGGCAAGAAATCAACATCATCAGAAATGATGTTTCCTTCCCGCCCACCTGGGCAAAATCAACTGCTGCAATTTCTTCAACTCTCTGAGGAAAAAGACAGATTAATATACCGGCGAGATAAATCCCGCCCAAACAATTTGCTTACCCGGTATTCCGCAGATTGTGTATTCCCTGCGGTAGCTCTTTGTGGTCGCTGAAGAGATTCCCACACGGCTCGCGTGTGTTTAAACTTCTCCCATATTTTGCTGTTGTAGTGGTTGGTGTCGGCAGCGTCCCATTCCGCCGATAACTTATGGTACTGCTCGATTGTGAGATTCGGCTTAGCTAAAAACGCCGATCTTTTTGTCAGCTTCTCACGGGTATGCTCGGAAAGTTTTGTTGCCATCGTTCCTTTGTTGTGTTCATCGAGAAGTCGTTGGGCTGCCGTTATTGTGTGCTGGCCACTAATGATGTAGTACTTGATAGATCTTTTATTCTCCGTCTGAATCTTCATGAGTTGTTCTGGTGTTGTGATCCAGACTTTGGTCAGCACCCTTTCTTCTTTCATAGTATGGACACAAAACAGCATTATGTGGAACGGTATAAGAATTGTCGTCCTTCATCTTCTCCATGAGCTCAGCTACACGTTCCTGGTTGAGTGGCCTGTAATTGAAGTTTGGGTTGACGCTGCAATATTTAACCCTACAAGGATAAATCTTATCATCCAACATCATTTCCTTGTGACTTATTGCAGCATGAGATGCCACAGGTGCAGCTGACAAAACGATTGATGATTTTCTTTTGCGATCCGAATCAACATGTGTGATCCCCGACTGCAGCTGTTCTAGTGTTCTCGGCACACTCTTCCAGCTCCCGAAGCTTCCTAAGCAAATTGAACGTGATCTGTAGAGAACCTGAGACCGAGCCACCCTCTCAATCTCTTATGATGTCGCTGTGTTCTTCTTCAATGTGAAGAGGGAAGATTGCTCCACTTGCTGATTTTCTGTATTGTGAAGCAATATCTCCTGACAATACACCTACTCGATGAGTCTGAAGATCTTCGAAGTAGACATCCAGATGGATCCCCTCCATAGATGGGCTTTCGTTGAGTTGAAGAAGAACTCCAAGGTCAACATCATTAGTGAACACGTGAACGTCATTATCCACAAGTCGACAAAACCACCCGAGATTAATGTTGTAACTGACGACCTCTGGATCCGAGAACGTGACATTGGATGGAACAAGGCATATCTGTCGAGCATCGTCCAATCTGGGTTCGCAGCCTGCTTTCGGGTGCTTGACTAGCGAATCTACTTTCCATTGTTTTGCTTGTCCATGAGATGTGACAGAGGTTAATTTGACAGCAACCATGGTTGCTCCAATGCGCTTCCCATTTATCTTAAAATATGGCCAAGTTGATTCCAGAATCCCCTGCCCATCTCTTCTCCTGCTCTTGTCTTTAATGTCACTTCAATTCCACATCTGAATACAAAAATGATTAGTTCAAGTATCCGAGTATAACAGATTTTATTTTAATTCTTACCCAGAATTTGACGACGACTCCATACTAATGACTCGATCTCCTTGTTTGATCAAATCGTCCTTCTGCAAAATAATACACTATAAATATAAATTATATAAAAACGCACACACACTTGTATAAACCCGAATATACAAAAATAATACACAGAGAGAAGTAGACGTAATTAACTGTCCGAAGCTCACATTTGTGTTAGTGCAAAAGAAAGATAACATTTCGTTTTAGAACCACCACAAATGTGAGCTCTGGACAGTTTTACATAGATTCCTAGCTTTTACTCGAAATATTATGATAAGATGATAAAAGTAAATAAAATGAGATATGCAACTTATATATACTAATACACATATATATTCACATGAAAAATTAATCTCGCCACCCCTTCAATGCCTCCTGAAAGAGTGGGCGGGATTAATCTCGCCACCTTTCTGGAGGCCTTGAACGGGAGTGCGGAATTAATCTTGCCACCCTTCTCGGTCTCAGAGAGAACTGGGCAGGATTTATTTCTCACACCCCTTCAGTGACTCCAGAAAGGAGGCGGGATTAATCTCGCCCACCATGTAAGGATGGTTAAATGAATCTCGCCACCCTTCCCAGTCCCCTCCATTGGTATGTTGTAAACCTTCTACGTCTCAGACAGAAACGTTTGGGATTGGTCCAACTCACCAATGGAGGAAAAAGGGAAGGGTGGGGGATTCTCCAACAGGCATTGAAGACTCGGCGGGATTAATCCCGCCGCCCAGGGCCTTCACTCGATCCCTATGCGGCGGGATTAATCCCGCCGGACGCCAATTCCTGCGCGGAATCGGGCGGGATTAATCCCGCCGCCTAGGCACTTCAGGCAGGCCAATGGCGGCGGGATAATCCCGCCCGATTCGAGCAGGGAATTGGCGTCCGGCGGGATTAATCCCGCCTCCCAGGCCCTTCACTCGGGCCTTAGTCGGCGGGATTAATCCCGCCGAACGCCAATGCCCTGTGCGAAATCTTGCGGGATTAATCCCGCCGCCTAGGCCCTTCAGGCAGGCCAATGGCGGCGGGATAAATCCCGCCCGATTCCGCGCAGGGCATGCGTACGCGGCGGGATTAATCCCGCCCACCATGTAAGGGATGGTGAAATTAATCCCACCACCCTTCTCAGTTCCCTCCATTGGTATTTTGTAAACCTTCTCCGTCTCAGACAGAGTTAGTCGGGATTGATTCAACATACCAATGGGGTAATGAAGGTTCGGAGATTAATCTCGCCACCGGGTAATGAAGGTTCGGAGGCTAATCCCGCCGCCCTCTCGTAAATCATGCGCTCACACATATATATTGGCTGCGGCATTTTGAACAGGGATGGGTGGGGCGGGGCCGCTTATATCCTGCGGAAGTGCCTGAGCGGCGGGATTAATCCCGCCGCCCTCCGCGAAGGGCATGAGCGTGGGGCCGGATTAATCCCGCCGTTCATGTCCTGCGTGAATTCCCTGGGCGGCGGGATTAATCCCGCCGCTCTACGACAAACCGAAGAGCGGCGGGATTAATCCCGCCGCCCATGGCCTGCGTGAGGGGCCTCGCGGCGGGATTAATCCCGCCGCCCATCCCCTGTAAATGCCCTGCGCGGAATCCGGCGGGATTAATCCCGCCCATTAGAACCTTCACACAGGCCATTGCCGGCGAGATAAATCCCGCCGCATTCCGCGCAGGGCATGGGTGAGCGGCGGGATTAATCCCGCCGCCGAGGCCCCTCACGCAGGTTATGGGCGGCGGGATGAATCCCGCCGCTCTTCGGTTTGTCGTAGAGCGGCGGGATTAATCCCGCCGCCCATAGCCTGCGTGAAGGGCCTCGGCGGCGGGATTAATCCCGCCGCCATGGCCCCAACCATATAGCGGCGGGATTAATCCCGCCGCCGAGGCTATAAACCTATAGCGGCGGGATTAATCCCGCCGCTCGAGGGGCTTAGCGAGATAAAAACACACACATATATATGTGTGTGTGTATATATATATATATGTATGTATGTATGTATGTATAGGAGTGTACGTGTGTGTGCAAGAGATAGATAAATAAATAAAATTATACAGTACTGGTACACCTAATATATGTGTGTACATAGGTATATATATGTGTGTATATGTATATCGTGTGTATGCGTGTGAGCGAAACAAATAAAATCATACAGATAAACAAACACACACACACACATATATATACACAGGAGTGTGCGTGTGTGTGCGAAAGATAAAACTAATAAATAAATAAAATTATACAGATAAACACACACATATATATGTGTGTATATAGATATATAATCTATAGAGAAAGAGAGAGAGTCTGTGAATATATAAGCATATATATAAACTAGTGTTGTATGTATGTATATATGTATATAGGTATATATATATGTGTATATGTATATTGTGTGTATGCGTGTGTGAGCGAAACAAATAAAATCATACAGATAAAAAACACACACACACACACATATACATACACAGGAGTGTGCGTGTGTGTGCGAGAGATAAAACTAATAAATAAATAAAATTATACAGATAAACACACACATATATATATGTGTGTATATAGATATATAACCCATATGAATATATAAGCATATATATAAACTAGTGTTGTATACTATTTGTTAATATGCATTGATTATATATATATATATATGTGTGTGTGTGTGTGTGTGTGTGTGTGTGTGTAAAGCAGTGCGCGTGTGTGTGGGAGAGATAGATCAAAAAAAAAAATTTACAGATACTGGTACACATAATATATATATATATATGTGTGTGTGTGTGTGTGTGTGTGTGTGTGTGTGTGTGTGTAAAGCAGTGTGCGTGTGTGTGGGAGAGATAGATCAATAAAAAAAAATTTACAGATACTGGTACACATAATATATGTATGTATATATGTATATAGGTATATATATATGTGTATATGTATATCGTGTGTATGCGTGTGTGAGCGAAACAAATAAAATCATACAGATAAACAAACACACACCCACACACACATATACATACACAGGAGTGTGCGTGTGTGTGCGAGAGATAAAACTAATAAATAAATTTATACGCACACTCCTATACATATATACATACATACACACACACACACACACAGATCTCACCTGTGTGCACAGCCGCCGCCGATTTCACAGCCGCCGCCTCTTGAAACCCTAAGAATATACCTAAACCCTAAAGGAATTAAATATATATATTAACCCTAATAGAATATTCCTTCTGAGAATATACTTAAACCCTAAAAAGAATAAAATATAGATTCGCCCTAAACGAATATTCTTTCATTATATTATTAGCGCGTGCGTGTGCGTGGGTGTATCACATACACCTCAAAAATATAAATCATGCAGGGATTTAACATGTGTGTGTCCATGAGAGTGTTAAAGTTTCATGTGTATCAATACATACATACACATTGCATATATTAATACACATAATATATACATACACACGTGTATACACACAGACATACACACATATTAGTACATAATATTAGAGAGACCGAGTACATATTATAGATCATGCATGGTGTATATGTTTGAGAGAAGAGAGACAGTACATATTAACATGGATCATGCATGGTGTGTATGTATGAGAGAAGACAGAAAGTACACATATATACATACAGAGTACACATATATACATGCACGTGTATACACACAGACATACATACATATTACATGAGTAAATTCATTGTGTTACATATTAGGGTTTAGGGTTTAGGGTTTAGGGTTTGCTCCCAACAAGCTTAATATAAATATTACACATGTAAATTCAATGTGTTACATACAGTCACACAGATTGAGTACATATATCATACATGCGTTGAACATGATGTTTTCAATAAAGAAGCAACCTATTTCTTCAGTTTGGTTTAGGGTTGTGCATGTGTGTGCATATGTGTTTTTGTAAGTTCTTGTAATGCGTGTGTAAATTTATGATTGTGTTTATATATGTGTGCAAAACAAACATCGAATAATTAAGAAAATAATATTAATAAACACACTAGGAACATATTTTAAATTATACATAATAATATATGATTTTATCTAATATATAGCCATATATATTTAATAATATATATAAATTATAATATTGAATAAAAAGGTTAACATTGAAAATATTCTTGAAATAATAAGAAATTAATTGAGAAAATCCCATTAATATATACAAATGTAAATTAAGTACTCAAATAATTAACTAAATTAATTATCATAATCATGTTTAATATTGGAATATTCTTGGAATAATAAGAAAATAATAAAGAATATCCCATTAATATAAAGAAGATTAATTACTCAAGTAATTAAGGAAATGATATTAATATATTATATTAAAACTATATATGACTATATATTAGATAAAATGATGTATTATTATGTATAATTTAAAATATGTTCATAGTGTGTATTAATTTAATATTGATAATAAGGTTTAACACATGAATATTCTTGCTTGAAATAATAACAAATTAATTGAGAAAATCCCATTAATATATACAAATGTAGAATAATTACTGCAATAATTAAGAACAAGACTAATTTAATTATGATAATCAGGTTTAATATTAGAATATTCTTCAAATATTAATAAAATATTAAAGAATATCCCATTGATACTAGGAAATGAAAACTAAATACTCGAGTAATTAAGAAAATAATAATAATAAACAGACTATGAATATATTTTAAATGATACATAATAATATATCAATTTATTTATTGTATAAGTATATATTTATATATATATATAATATATAATATACTTGAATACTAAGAATGTAGAATATAGTCTAAAATTTCGTAATATTAAACAGCTTGAATCACTTGAATAACATTAAATGCAATTTTAAAATACTCATTGGAACTGGAGAGTATATATGTCAGAGTGTCGGATATTTGTGTCAACTCATCTTAAATTTTATTTTCTGTTCTTTTTAAAAATTTGAATTTCTGACATATGTATTGTCGGTCTGACATGTAAATTTGAAAATGCATTTAATTTCCCACTCAAATTCAGATCTGGTTCTTTCTCCGGCAAGGGTTTCTTCATTTCTGTATTTTTCACTCTTTAGATCTTCTTTTTTCTTCATAGTGATCATCTCAGGAGCGAGATTAAATTGGGTGCTATTCTTTATAGGAAAGCACGGCGCCTTCAGTGCTGTTTACAAGTAAGTATTATAAACAAATTTAAAAATACTTATAAGATTCACTCTCTTACATTCTCTCTTAAAATTACAATTTAGGGGTTTAGGAATGCATTAGGATTATAATATATTCCGTTAGGGATTTATCCCGTTTAAATATCCTTTTAACTTAATATTCTAGGTTAACCGGGGCGGCGGGATTAATCCGGCCATTTCTTTTTCGCCTCTTTGAAGAGGTGGCGGGATTAATCCCGCCACCATCTCCGGGCAATGCTTCTCCGCCACTGAAAAAGAGTGGCGGGATTAATCCCGTCGATAACCTTCTCAACTGATGAAGAGTTACCAGAATTTATTAGAAAGAGTTGTCGGCGGGATTAATCCCGCCAACCATTTTAGGAGGCAGGGAAGGGGTGGCGGGATTAATCTCGCCACCACTTCCCTGTTTTAAAGATTTGGGGACAGGATTTATCCCGAGATCTCTTTGAAATCATAGTTTTGGAGAGAGTTATGTGCGGGTTTAATCCCGCCACCCATTCCCCGTCGTAAGAATTGTGGGCGGGATTAATCCCGCCTTGGACTCCCTCCGACAAGGAAGAGCCGGCGGGATTAATCCCGCCGCCTCTTCCTCCTCGGGAGTCCGGCGGGATTAATCCCGCCGACTCTCTCCGGCGAGGAGAGTCGGCGGGATTAATCCCGCCGGACTCCCTCCTCGTCGGAGAGAGTCGGCGGGATTAATCCCGCCGGCTCTTCCTTCGGAGGAGTCCAGGCGGGATTAATCCCGCCGGACTCTCTCCGAGGGGAGTCGGCGGGATTAATCCCGCCGGACTCCCCGGAGGAGAGGCGGCGGGATTAATCCCGCCGACTCTCTCCGAAGGGAGTCCGGCGGGATTAATCCCGCCGACCGTTCCTCGTCGGAGGGATTCGTGGGGGATTAATCCCGCCCATCAGTTGTATTAATCAAACATGAGATATTATCTCTAAACATAATTATGTATTATTGCATATGCATATTATTAAGTAACCGTAATTCAGATTTCTTAAAATATTGCATAAACAGATATCATAAATAATACAATTATTTATGTGCAGGACAATATGTTTAATACTGGAGATAAAGTATGTCTTCTTCGGAACAACGAGATAGTTGGCACTGGAACTGTGGAAGTTCGAGATAATAATGCATCATGTCACAATATTGCCCAAGGATCTTGTGTGTACGTATGGGTGAACACCATTTACAATGTTGAGGTTCTGGGAATGGAATTTGAGGAGGGTTCTCCTGTATTGTGGAATTTGGATGAAGTCAAGGCTGACACAGAATATGCAGAGTCACAAACAAATAGTAGCACGAGTTTACCAGATGATGGCTTGCCTGCTGTGATGGATGAGGTGATTCTCTTTCTTCGTGAGATTGAAGTCGGAAGAGGCATCATCACAGCTATAAATCCAATGGAAGCAGTGTCAGAAGAGAAACTAGGGTCCGACTTCGTGGGTGTAGTTGTGACAGAGGTTTCACCTAATGGCACATTGTATCCTGGATCCCTCGTGAGGTGGCGAACATCTGAATTAAGACGGCAAGATGGTTCAACATATTCTGGGTTGGATTTCAATAATAACAACCCGGAAGAACAACTCATATTTGAAGAGGTTCCTTGCATTGGTCCTATTGTAAGAAAAAGGCGATTCATGGGTTGTAGATCTTCCCCTGCAAGTTTCAGCAAGAGGGTAAAGATGGATCCTACATCTTCCGAAAGTGTTACGAGCATTTCCACGATTGACTGTTGCAAGAAGAAGTGTTGTCAGATGGCAGACCGGAATGAAATTACCCAATGTAGACATGTCTTTCGTATGCTCACCCAAAAGCAAAGGCATGAGTTTGTATATGCTGCACTAACTGGGTGTATTGATGGAATGGCCTCGGACACAGGTTATCAGAGTACATCCATGGTATTTAATAAGGTGGCCATCTGCTTCAAAGCTTGGTACAGTATATACGGGATCCCAAAGACCACGTTCTACCGTCGGAGGGATGAGTGGCTAGATGGAGCGCGAACCTCAGTTCATGGGAACACTGGCTTGGTCAAAACCCGCTCTCACATCATGGCAGCCATAGAGATACTCAAGGCTTTTGTGGAAGCAAATGCAGACAGGATGCCTCACAAATGCCGAACCACAAATGCAGGGGTCAGGGAAAATCTCAAGGTTTTACCTTCAATCTACACTCAATTGAAACTGTGTGAACATGTGAACAAGTGCCTCAGTTTGATGGGGCTCCAAGCAATCTGCACTGGTACCTTCAACAACATATGGAATACTCATTTTAAGGATGTGGAGATTGCAAAACACTCTAGCTTTTCTAAGTGTGACACTTGTACATCATTGAAGGCTGCAGAGGCTTGTGCAAAAACCTTGGTGGAGATCACTACCATTCAAAGGAAGATGGAGGCCCACATGATTGCACAACAAACTTGCGGTCTCAGTACTATGCACACCGCATGCTTTCTGTGTCACGCCCATCAGAGTACCTGTGCTTGATCCATGACAAGATGGATCATTCAAAGACCAGCATTCCAAAGCTCTTTGCAACACCAAAGTGCCTTGGAAATGTCATGAAACTTCCGATTTCTTGACAGGTGTGCTAACACATGGACACGGTTGTGAGTCATA
Organism: Selaginella tamariscina; assembly: GCA_003024785.1. Lineage (NCBI taxonomy): Eukaryota > Viridiplantae > Streptophyta > Lycopodiopsida > Selaginellales > Selaginellaceae > Selaginella > Selaginella tamariscina. Next base: position 36,609 of record PUQB01000766.1, on the reverse strand, counting down.
TGGACACTTTTCACTTCCACATTGGTCTAGCGACTCCAATTTCACTATTGGGTCGTTAGCCATGTGTTTCAGAAACCTTGAAGCCCACTCACAGACAAGTCCTATCAGTGATCTCAAAGTGAAGAAACAACACCTTCAACCTTTACATAATGCTCTCATGAACACGTCTGCACTTGAGGCTACTTGGGAATATGAGAGGCATTGTCAGCAACCTGCACAAAAAACAGATGGCCCTGTTGAGAGTTCAGGTTCAGTGGAGGGATCTAGCTCAAATAGTGTACATGTGTCCTCAACATCAAATAAGCTTCCTCGTCATTTGCTTTTACAGATGGATAATTGTGCAGGCGAGAACAAAAATAGGTAAATCATTTTACTTAAGGGTTTCTCAAGCTCATACTTACTTTTATTTTCTAGATATGTGCTAGCATACTTGTCAATGCTTGTTGCCAAAGGTGTGTTTGAAACAATCACGCTCAGTTTCCTTATGGTTGGTCACACTCATGAAGATATTGATGCGTTCTTCAGCAAGGTCTCCAACTCTACAAAAAGGACAAGTGCACTTACCTTACCGCATATGATGAATCTTTTTGAAAATTGCATCTCCAAAAAAAGTTGTGCTTTGCTTGTGACTGAGGTGCCAGACTTCAAAAAATTTCTCAAGGAGTATATAAAAGAAGGGAGTGATTCTTTAGTTGGTCACCTTGTGCCGCTACAATTCTTTTTCTCCATACGAGATGGTATACCTATTATGCAGTACAAGTTACGGCCATCAGAGCAGGAGTGGTTACCGAAAGAGGGCTTAATGCTCTTCAAAAGTGGAGAGGATGGAAAGCCACTTCTCCCAGAAGGACAACCAGACCCTATTCCATTGAGTGCCCAGCTCAAGGAACAAGAGGTTATTATTGATGGCATCAAAAAATATGTGGCATGGGTTCAAAAATCGATGCCAAAGAATTCTGATAAGGCAACTGGTTACTCAGAACTATATAAGCATGTGGTCAACTATTGGGAGACTGTTGTTCGAGAGTTGGAAGGGCCTACTGTCACAAGTACAGAATTGCAACACCCTTTCTGGCCTAAAACAAGGTGGCGAGAGGAGATTGAAATGACATCACTGAGCACAGACGACATAGAAGCCAGTAGTGATGTGGAAGTGCAAACCCCACACTTTGTTGGACAAAGGAACCAAAAACCTAAAGCATACTTTGATTGCTGCAAGGATCTTCAAAAACTAATGATGGTTCTCATTACTCCAGATGCGTCATATAATCAGCCTATTTGGATGGGTCAAATTATCGACACACCTGAAGTAATCACAAAAAATAGTATTGTTAAGGTTGCATGGTTCAAACCACAAAAAAGGCGACACGAGAAGGAGAGCGAAAGATATAATGGATGCCTAGAGAAAACATGGTCTCCCAATCAAAAAGACCCAGCATGTTTTATAAATGTTAAATCCATTCGATATGGGTGGATGTCAAGAAGCGTTGATAAAGTCACGATTAACAAAACTGCAAGGGAATGTATGTTTTCTGAAGCTTAAAGCAATTACAAAATTATAAAATATCATATATTTAATATTCATAATTATTATAAACTCTTTAATAATAGTACCAAATTGTATACTTAACTATATAAATTTAAAAAATGATATGGAAGATTGACTATATTATTATAGGATTTTATATATATATTATTACTACTACAAATTTTTAATTAATAATGTTATATTTAAATATTAATATTTTAATAACAACATCAATATTTATATAATGTACCTCTTATGCTCTTCCTTAATTGTTATATTAGGCAATATATTATATAATTTAATACATTCTACTTTTATAATGTTATTAATTTTTGTTCAATGAATGCTATAATTTATTAAAGGGTAGAATACAAAATAGAATATTCTAAAGAATATTCTCTTTTCAAACATATATTCTAAAGAATATTCCTTTAATATTAGAAAATGCTAATTAAATAGCTAAAATTGCTAATTATTAGGAAATGGGACTATAGCCATGCCCATTTTAGTTACAACTTGCATATCTACTAGATCCACAATATTTGTAAGTGTGATTTTATTAATTAGAAATGTCTTCCCTCATTAACTGAATATGCACTTTCAAAAATGAAATAAGAACATTATGACTAGTGTTGCACGTAGGGGTCTATCCTAGGCTACTGTGGATAATGCACTACTAAATAATGGGCTAGGAGGTGCTACAATACCTATGGTAATTGTTAGTGTTATACCATAACATGATATAGTGGACATTGAATGTATGATTCAGCACCAATCTTATTTAACTTTATATCAATTACCACCAATTTTTGTTTCATTTTATCCATAAAGTCTAGTATGAAATTATGTTTAGCAACAATTGCTTACTATTCTACTTCCTCATGCCTTTTCTCTTCATGGTATAATTGGGATGCATGCTATTGGCTTAGGTGGCATAGGAGGCTTAGGAGACAGGTCATATGTATAGCTTATAGGCTTCAACAACATACTACAAGGAGGATACACAATTGGTGGACTCACAAATGAGGCATTGTACCAAGGTCCTCAAAGGTTCAACTGAGGTGTACACCTTATGCTAACTAGGCAAAGGGCCAATTGGTGTTTATGAGAGGGCCCTTGGTCATGATGACTCAGTTACGCTTAAGTCTTTTTACCCACATATCCCATAATCTTTACCCAGGTAGTCAACCCACCATGTTAGAATTATGACACTCTCCACCCATTTGAGAAAGTGGATGCCCTCATCCACAGATTCAAGGGTTGCTACTATGCCTTCCTCCAAAAAGGTGTAACCAAAGGTTTTTACTCACATTTGGCTTGCACCTAGAGGCAGGTGTTTCTACTCATGCTTGGCTTGCACCCAGAGGCAATTATAGAGTCAAGGGTTGCTACTATACCTTCCTCCAAAAAGGTGTAACTAGAGGCGTTTCTACTCACGCTTGGCTCGCCTTCCTCCAAAAGGTGTAACCAGAAGCGTTTCTACTCATGCTTGGCCACACCCAGAGACAATCCCAGAACCACTTGGCTGTACACTCACACCCAAAGACAATCACAGAACCGCTTGGCTGTACACATGTGATTGAGGGGTTTAGTTAGGCAAGAACAAGTGGACAATCACAGAACCGCTTGGCTGTACGGTTACGCTTAAGTCTTTTTGCCCACATATCCACAATCTTACCTAGGTAGTCAACCCACCATGTTAGAATTATGGCACTCTCCCACCCATTTGAGAAAGTGGATGCCCTCATCCACAGATTCAAGGGTTGCTACTATGCCTTCCTCCAAAAAGGTGTAACCAAAGGTGTTTTTACTCACTTGGCTCGCACCTAGAGGCAGGCGTTTCTACTCATGCTTGGCTCGCACCCAGAGGCAATCATAGAGTCAAAGGGTTGCTACTATGCCTTCCTCCAAAAGGTGTAACTAAAGGCGTTTCTACTCATGCTTGGCTCGCCTTCCTCCAAAAGGTGTAACTAGAAGCGTTTCTACTCACGCTTGGCTCACACCCAGAGACAATCCCAGAACCACTTGGCTGTACACTCACACCCAAAGACAAATCACAGAACCGCTTGGCTGTACACAATGTGATTGAAGGGTTAGTTAGGCAAGAACAAGTGGACAATCACAGAACCGCTTGGCTGTACGGTTACGCTTAAGTCTTTTTGCCCACATATCCCACAATCTTTACCCAGGTAGTCAACCCACCATGTTAGAATTATGACACTCTCCACCCATTTGAGAAAGTGGATGCCCTCATCCACAGATTCAAGGGTTGCTACTATGCCTTCCTCCAAAAGGTGTAACCAAAGGTGTTTTTACTCACATTGGCTGGCACCTAGAGGCAGGCGTTTCTACTCATGCTTGGCTTGCACCCAGAGGCAATCACAGAGTCAAGGGTTGCTACTATGCCTTCCTCCAAAAGGTGTAACTAAAGGCATTTCTACTCACGCTTGGCTCGCCTTCCTCCAAAAGGTGTAACCAGAAGCGTTTCTACTCACGCTTGGCTCACACCCAGAGACAATCACAGATGTCTCACCTTCCTCCAAAAGGTGTAACCAGAAGCGTTTCTACTCACGCTTGGCTCACACCCAGAGACAATCCTAGAACCGCTTGGCTGTACACTCACACCCAGAGACAATCACAGAACCACTTGGCTGTACACATGTGATCGAGGGTTTAGTTAGGCAAGAACAAGTGTACACTCACACCCAGAGACAATCACATAACCACTTGGCTATACACATGTGATCGAGGGTTTAGTTAGGTAAGAACAAGTGGACAATCACAGAACCGCTTGGTTGTACACATGTGATTGAGGGGTTTAGTTAGGCAAGGACAAATGCGCCAACCTTAGTGGCGTAAAATTTACTCACCTCAACTTTAGTGATGATAAGGATATCAGAAGGAGAAGTTGATGGTGATGCTAAAAATGAGGACATAGGGCTTTGCATCCTGGCTCCCCCATCTAAGGAACTAGTGTCGATTAATAAGGTCTACAATGACTTTGTTGGTTGAAAAGATTTAAAAAGGGTAAAGTGACAATGATTGCCACATAAGCCTTCAGAGAATGAGACTGTGAATTGAAATGGACTACAAATGACATTATCAGATGGAGAGAAAGAGGTGAAAATCACAAAACATTACCTTAAAAACACTAATTAAGTGCAACATGAATGTTTCATGGAGGACTTATGAGTTTAAGTGGAGGAAAAAACAAACGTCAACACACTATTGCGATGGTTGTAGTAGCTACATTTTTGGACAAGAAGGATGTCATCATGACAGAGGTGTATACACACCCCCAAACACAGAGTGTTAAGAAAGGGCTTCAATTCAAGCAAGGTGGCATATTACCCATACTTCACTCCTTGGTTGGGCGTGCTTAGAAGAAGTCCCAATATGTGTCTGATGTGACCAAGCAAACAATCAAACCTCAACGAAAGGCCTATTGGGACAAGATATGGGAGAAAGATAAAAAGCTAGAAGCCTAGACAATGAGACACATTACACCGTGATTCTAAATAATAATCATTTTATTATGCATCTTCATTGCTTTTCCAAGTTAACTAAGTCTTATATTTTTGGCAATATAAATCATGAACTGAATTCTCCTTTGTGCAAGCTCAATAAAGGACCAACATTAAATATGAATAAATGTATTTTATAGTACACATTGAGTGTAAGTACATTTGTATAAACCCCATTGATGAAATAGACCCCATCATTTATGTTGCCTATCTATTGATGAACAAACCCCATCCTTTGTATACAAACTGTAGGCACATTCACCATGCATTTGTAATTGAAAAGGGTTTGCTAATGTGTTTTATGCAGTAGTTGTAAACCCTAAACTCAAAACCCAAAGTCGTAAACACTCGACTTCACACCTAGAACCTAAATATGAAGAACACCAGTTTTAAGTCACATGTTACTCCTTTTGAGACATGAATATGATTTGCATACATTCATTTCCTTTCATAGTTAAGACACATTGCACCAATTTTTATATATAAACCTTAAACACTTTAAAATCTTTTTATAAACAAGACATTATAAGAAAGAGCTGGTATACAATAAAGCATAGACACAACTTGGGTATTTACAACACATGGATAAAGGCAAGAGCCCAGGTTTGCTTTTATATATTATATACTAAGTGAACTTAATTAAGTTCTTCTACGTGCAAGTTGATGGATTTATAAGGTCCGAGTATAAAGAATTTGTTACTATGTAAGAGGCCATGGAATACTTGGCCTTGCATTACAAAAGACCTGATTCTTCACTCTAAATGCTTTAGAATTTACAATCTAAGAAGATAAAGTAGCTGACATAAGTAATATATGCGGAAGCCATGCATATACTCATGTTGTCCAACAATATACAGAAGATGATTTAACTGATGTTTCAATATCTAATTAATAATTAGAGTCTAGTTCAGTAAGCAAGGAGAAGAATATAATCACTATGATGAAAGGTGTTACAAACATTGCATTTGTAGTGGCAGAGATTTTAGAATCCATTAACAATGCAAATAAGTTATAAATGTGATGTCATTTTCACTAAACTTCCTTTAATGCAGCTTATTCTTCCTTAGTTTAAAGAGCTTAGTTCTTTATTTATATTGTTACACATGTAAAATTTCTCTTTGTGAGGCTAGATTATCACTTCATGGGACTTCATTGGCTTGGAATCTCACTTTGTGAATTTGGAGCAACTCGTCATTTGAAATAGTGGGCTTTGAGTCTCACTACGTGGGTTGGAACTGCTTATTGACTTAGACTATGAGGTTGGAGCCTCATTACCTGGGGCTTTGTAGGCAATACCCTTAATTGTGGAGCATAACTTTCACTTCATGAGACATGACACTCACTTTGTGGGCATTGAGAGTCTCTATTCATGGTCACTAGTTTAGGAGTGTGGGCCTGGAGGTTCACTTCGTGTGCATAAGGAATCACTTGTATGTATGGCGGATCACTTCATGTGCATGGGTCTCACTTCACTCTCACTTCGTTAGTAAGAGTCTCACTTTATGTGCATAGAGTCTCACTTCGTGGGTGTGGAGGTTCTTTTCATGGGTGGAGGTTCACTTCATGGACATGGGAAATCATTTTGCCTCAATTCATAAGCATGGAGGCTCAATTCGTGTGCATGGGGGATCACTTGGTTGACTTGGAGGCTTACTCATATGCATGATGGATCAATTCGTGTGCATGAGGTCTCACTTTGCTCTCACTTCGTTGGTAATAAGTTTCACTTCATGGTTTATGAATCTCACTTCGTGGGCGTGGGGGATCACTTTGTGTGCATGGGGTCTCACTTTGTGGACTTGGAGGTTCACTTAATGTGCTTGGGGTTTCACTTTGTGGGGGCAAGACCGTCACTTCGTTGACATGAACTGCATGGGCATAGAATCTCACACCATAGGCTTTTGGTCACTCCGTGGGCCATGACTTTCACTTCGTGGGTCTTGAAGCCTCACTTCATGGGTTTGCTGCTTCACTTTGTGAACTTGTAACCTCACTTTGAAGGGAAAGAGCTTCACTTCATAGGGCTTGTTCCTTGACCACACTTCGTGGGGCATGAGTTTCACTTTGTGAGGCATGAGTCTCGATTAGTGGGACTAGATGGAGTCTCACTTTGTGAAGCTGATAATTCCATTTTGTATGGATAACGATCGTCGATTTCTTTGATTTAATGATTGATAATGAAAGTATATTTAGCATTATAAAACTTTTTTAAAAGGAATGAGAAATAAGTTTTCAAAGTATTAATTGCATTATTGATATAAATATCACAGTGGGTCACGAAGTAAAGCAAATGAATGCTTGAGGTAATTTCAATTCATTTAATCTTCACGTAGTAACATGCATATTCACTACATAAACTATTCATTTGCAATATGTTTTGAAAAAGTTTGTAAAAACATATGAAAACTTATTATTTCTAAAGAAGACATGTTTTTATATATTTAACCATACTAATTAAGTGATGCAATTATGAAATGAATTTTGAATCTGAAAATTATCCTTATTCAATCTAGTTAAAGCATTTAACTCAATAAGGAAATATAAACTATTCAATTTGATCAAATCTTATTAGAAATAAAATATTAAATTAAATATACATTATTAAAATAAAATAATCCATTAATAATCTACTTTGTTTTTTTTATAATTTATTGTAAATACTTATATCATTTTAATCTAAAAATGCCCCATATCTATCAAATGCAAAACTGCTCATGTAGTTAAAACTTGTTTTTAAAAAGAAAGTGTCAATGAATTGCTTAGAAATGACTATGTATTAGTCAAATTTAATGAATCATAAATTTTAAATCGTACATGAATATCATTAATTACATTATGATATATCATGACATTATCATGAAATAGTCATATTGTATATGTTCCTACCATTTGATTAAACAATTAGTAAAATATTTAATAATTATCATTTCATATCGTATATGATTCATCTCAAACATCCATTTCTTCACCTGTGTATTTTCACTAATTGACATTGTGAATTTGATGTGTGTCTGTAGTTCAATTTAGGATAGATTCAAGTGTTATTTGATAAATATAAATTATCTTTATAAATGAATAGTCCATATTTAAATTTTATTGCTTAATATTTTGTCATAGTATCATTTATTATTTTACATTTTATTTGTGTTTGTATGTGCGTTTTTGTTAATTCATGCACATAAGCTTTTAATCTTCATTTTTATCTTTAATTTGATGCTTACATAAATATAAAACTTTAAATTTGTGTGTATGTCTCTCACACACACACACCTACAGATACATGAGCAAATATCAATAATAAATGAACATATTAAAATAATCTATATAATTATAAAAGTGACATGCTAGTTGGTGAGCAAGATTCATTACCGTGCCGGGCTATCACCATAACTTTGAAACTTTAATCGGAAAAATGTGGTGGGCATTTCACACATATGCAGCACTCGTTTTAGTACTTCGATAGAACATCCAGAACAATCTCCAACAGTGGCAGTGGCTTTGACGGTATGGTAGCCACTACGAGCTTGACGTTTCTCTTCTCAAGGTCATCAATCTTGCTCTTGCTTTCGAGGGTGAAAGTCGGGTAGATAAACCTGGGCACAACGTAGACAAACTCAATTTCACACTGCTTTCCGTGTAGCATATGCAAGAAACGGAAAGTCTCCATCATCTGCAAGCTGTCAGCTTTCACGGGTTCCCACGAGTTGCTCACTGTGGACTGAAAGATTGTCTTGCCCCGAATCGCATCCCAGTATGCGTTGGTCCGTGATGACGAACAAATGAGCGTCTCCCCAGCGAGAGTATCCGGTAGCACAGGGACCTCCAAATTGAACACAGGGTATTTTCCTGGAACAGCAATAGGGTCTCCAACCTTCTGCGTCTGTTTGTCGTACTTCCACGTCTGTCCTCCCTCTCGGATGAGGAGGCTTATGTAGGTGTAATCGGCCCGATGGATGCGCTCCGGTGCAGGAAATGTCATCGTCCCGATGCCCTGGCCGCTCAACTTCCTCATTTGAAGATCGCCCCCAACTCGAGATATCGTAAGACGTACTTGTCCCACATAGATGTTTGAATGTCAAGAAGCTGCCCGTCAACCTTCTCGTGCAGAAATCGCTCTAAGACAGTCTCTGGCGACGTCTTCAAGAGCTCGTCGGCTACGTAGCTGCTTGCTAAGATGTGGCGGAACCGGGTATAATCGTCTCCAACAGGCATGCAGTGAAACACCTTGTGCGACAAATTCTCAGGAATGGGAATGGCGACCAAGTCTTCGTTGAACCGAATTCGCGTCAAGTCGTGCCGCGCGGTCAAATGTATCGCCCTAAGCAGAACCTCCTGTTCAGCTGGATTATCATTAGCCAGAACGAACATGGGAATTCCCCCCATTTGTCGAACCTTTCCTTGATATCTTGAAAATTTAAACCAAATACCCTCCGTCCCAGCCTGCACAGCTCCTCCTCCGTCCACACAGGTACATAAAGTACCATCACACCGCACGCCTTTTTCAATTTCCCCGAATTGGATTTTCGGGGTGAGCATGTCAGCAGGAAGTTGAAGTCCAGAATCCGGCTTTTCTCAGGGACCTGCGTATTCAGCAAGCAACCACGGTCTTCTAGTTCCCCCTGCCAAGCTTCGGCTAACCGCCCCAACATCCTCCGTCAGTATAACTTCCAGACTCCCATCCTTCCGCCGCAGAATATAGTACCAACCGTGCAAAGTTAATACTACGTCTTCCTGCCTGTGTTTGAGGATATACCACAGCAAGTACCAGAGGAACCCGGTCTTGCCTATTCCCGGTGTACCCGTGAGAACAATTCCTGTTCCCTTCTCTTCATCGAAGTGGCTCATGATGCAAGGAACCAAAGCATCATAGCAGGCTCTCTTGTAGATCTCAAGAGGCAGGTCCCTGCAGTATCCCCACTTGCACCTGAAGGCATCCGGCAGCTTCAAGAAGCCACCGTCGAGCTCCGTGTTCATTAAGGTACGGAAAGCCGCAGCCTCAGCCTCTGGATTAATCCCGCCCCTATATCTGCATAGGTTAGCGATAGTATGGAACAACGTTTTCCCCTTACCCATGAGCAGCCGCCTCATCATCACGTACCAGAGGCGGCAATCTAGTGGAGACGGTTAGGAGTGCGGACGCATGCGCATGCACGAAACGTGGCACCAGAAAGTTCCATAATCTGGAATCTGATAAGTCAGCAACGAAGCCACCATTGAATATAGATTACGCACCTCGAGCTCGGAGCTCCGATCTCTGAGACTCGAAACTCTTTCGCGCTTGTACCCCCCTGGCGAACGAGCTGCAACAACGCCAATCAGCACCCAATAGGAATGAAATGCCTCCACTTACCCTGCTGGCTGCAGCGAATAGCCTCCTTCCGCTGCGCATCTATTTAATTAGGGCGGCCAACCCTAATTAGGGATATCCCGTAACTTACGATGGAGGGAAGCGCCACAAAAGAGAGGAGGATAGCAGATGAAGAAGAAATGACTGACCGTCGGATATGGAGGGCGCTTGGCGGCACAGATGCACAACTCTGTGGCTGATTTGTGTACATCTTTGATTTCTACTCGGATGGGAGTGGAGTGTTCCTCACACTCTCCAGCAAATGTAATTGAAATTGGAGTTTTTCATTTAAAAATCTTCTCACTTATTAACCCATAAATTAATGACATATACTAATGTTCATATTAAAAAATAATAATACGTTATCGTATAGATCATATGTGTCTTTTAAAACCGATTAGTTTAATTACAAACCTCACGGGTTATAATAATGTAATATTAACTAATTCATTAAGTTGAATTCAAAACTGTCCATTATTTAAATTAGTGAACGCTTAAATGTGAATCGTATAATATAATATATAGTTTTACATACAAACTCATAACTATGTACTATTAATATTCACTTGTGTTTGTGTTGTTGTAATGACTGAGTTTTAAGTTGATTTTACTTAAACGTAACATGCGTTATGAAATGTTTTATATGAATTTAGAATATATGTGACCGTTTTCATCATTTTAATGTCATTTGTGACATAAATAAAGTTTTTATAATATTTATTTATATATTGACTACTTGAAAAACTTAAAAGTGAAAATATAGAGCTTTCCATATATTATTATAAGGTATTTATACAAGGTCACTATGTTAAAATTAGAGTTCAAAGTGACTGTGAATAACCATGCTAAGATCAGAACGTAGATAATCATGTCAAGATTATAGTCCACGGGACCATAGATAACCATGCTACTTAAAGTTTTATTATTTTAAGTAAATAATGATTACTATTGCTGTTATATAATTTATATATTGAATGTGTAGGAGGCATCAATACATCAAAGAAAATTAAAAAAAGAACTATATATTTAATATTTATAGTATCTGAATGTTACTATTCATTTAAAGGAATATCGTGCGAATCTGAATGGTAACGTTTTAATCCAACGGCTGTGATTGGCCATTTAAAATTTGAAAAAAAATATTTGTATGAAAAAATCTATTAGTATTTTCTAGATTAAGTTATTAGCAAGTTAACCAAAAAGAAATTAGAAAATACTCCCGCCCTCTCGTTAAGAGAAGGGTCCACCCATTTCAGGGGCCTAGCATGTCATGAGCGCTTCCTCAGTGGTGCTCCTCCCACTTAGCCAATTTTTGACTAAGCCGGAAGTTCATACTTAATAATATAGTTTTATAAAATATCATATTTTTAAACCACCACATCACACATAATCTCGAGAACCTTCATATTCTTTAGATTATGTAAATATTATTTTATAAACATTATTAAAGGATTGACCTAGATTCACAACAGTAGTTCGAAACTCAACTAAGGGCTTTCTAACAAATACATTAGTGTCATGAGTGCCCTAGTTTTTAGTTGTGCCATATGTATTTATTTTTAGGCTAATCAATTTTAAATTGGATTTTCTTAGGGGTTTTATGATTTTTATAAAGCAATTCATTGGAAGATCAACTTTTCATACTATTAATAACAAATAATTTATCTTGGGGTAAAGAAAAGCAATAGAATTTTAAGAATAATTTATCTTTGGTTAAAGAAAATAGATTTTTAAGAATGAATTGTTAAAGTTTTCACTTAGGTGTCACATGTGATATGCTAACCCTAAAAATCCTCACTTAAAATATGGTAATATAACTGTGCTAGGACTTAACTTTCAAGAATTCACACTCACAATTGACCACATTGTGAGTCAAGATGTGTAACCAGCTAGTTGCGGTTCCTTGGAAAAAGCAATGCCTTAATCATTAATCTTTATGTAACATATACTTAAGGCAATGTCTCCTAAGCTTGTGAGTGAGAAATAAATAGTTAAATTCTTAAATGTGACATACTTGTGTCAAATGGACGTGGATTACCAATGATAAGGGTTGGGCAACCTTTAGTGTGTGTAATATACCTTTACACATTGGAAGTTAAAGGCGGCACTAAGTGCCCTTCATAACACAAGCTAAATCTTGCATCAAATGTATTCTTTCTTGAATCCCATAATAATTCCCTAATATATAAACTATTTAATATAATGATGGAGTAGGGGTAATTAAAGGTAATGGTAATTCATCAAACTTAATTAGATTGGGACCAGCATTTGGTGCTAGCCCACTTTATGAAAACAAGGGGGGCTCCATCATATATATTAAGTAGGGTAGGTGTTGTAGGGATGCATAACTATTTTTTTCCTTCCTCCTCCGACATGAACCTAACTTATGTCATTAAGGCACATCCTTTCCACCGCCCTGACTTCCAGCACATAAGGGTACACAAGGTAAGCCTACCCTTAGTGTTAACAAATCCACACTGATGTGCCCAAGCACACCGCATTCGAGGGGTGAGTTTTGAGTCTTGTCTCCAGCTTCCTCCATGCTCTTGTTCAACTATGAACATGAAATCTTGCATATAGGTTCTCTTACTAGGTTCTTGAGGGTTCACAATGAAGGGTTATATGATTGACATTTGCAAGCCATCTTCATGACACAAGGTATAACTCTTAAAGTCTGAAGAGTTATGATGAGATAGCTTATGTATTAGGAAACAATATCACAACATGTGCCACTTGCATCAAGGTGCTAAACCAAGACATTTATTTAAAGGTTAGGTCTTATACCTAGTGCACTCATTAGTAGGAGCTCTTTTGTGAAACACTTGTGTGGTCATGTGCTTAAGGTTAACTACAATACTCATGTTCATAAACTCTGTGTGTTTTCTTCTAATGGCCAAGCAAATACAAATAGTGAATGAGATTGCTTGAAGGAATGAAAATTATAGTCCCTAAGTTTAATATGACTTAAAAGAAGTTTGTAAATAGAAATCCTTTGGAGGTGGAAAATATATCTTAATAAATAATTAAAAGGCTTTTAAATTCATACAAACCCAATATTTAATCAATTAAATAAAGAGTTTTTAACAACATATAATGGTAGACTTAAGAAAAGTAGACATGGTTTTTTCCTCAAATAATATAAAGTGAATTTGAAGTCCTAAGAAAAACTTATTAGTATTCATTTGAATAGTTGGTAAATATATACTAATTGATATATCAATAGTATATTTAAAAATAATATATATTGTATATATGTAGCTTATATATATCATTTCACATTTGAAATAATTGCTCTATTTCATACACACAAGATAAATAACATACTACATATATGCACTTTATCGATTTTACCTTTATGAATCTCTACATATGTAATATAGAGATTGATAAAACGTATATGGATATGCACAACTATGTATGTACATTTTGTGTGTATGGTTGGCATCACACGTGCAATAATGCACATTGTCGTATACGCTTTGAGTGTGTGAGTTTGTGTGTATGCTTTATGTGTTTTATGTATGTGTTGAGTGCCAAAATACCACCTAGTTTTGTTAATGCGAGAGTAAATAGAATTTCTAAAATTGGTACTCTTGTACAGCTTTTAAAATTGCTCGGTTGTATTTGATTTAATACAATATTTGGGTATTGGTTATTGCAGATTTGTTTATGATGATAAAAACTATCATATATTATATTTCTTAAAGAATAAAGATATTCCAATGTTTAAACTTGAGAATGTAATACTACATAATAAACAACAATTCTAATTAAGTAATGAATAGAAAAGTTGTGTATTTGGAAAATTGAAATACTATTATAATTTAACCTCATTTATCTTTACAAAATTTAAATTAACATTATGTTAAGAGGAAGACAGTTGACATGTTTATTTTAAACTAGAACTACATATATTATTATAACAATTCAATAGATACATACTTATTTCAATATATAATATGATACAACTCATGCTTCTTCAAAGAATGTAGTAACCACGTGTGCTTTCCTATACATACATACAAAGATGTGTGTATGCATATAATAATATATATATGCACATATACATAATTTATATATTTTACATATATATAACTACTAGTATACTTCCGTATGTAGATATTGGTTTGATGATGGTTTGACCACCGTCAAACACCAGCCGGCACGAACAAGCGACGAGACAGAGCAGCCAAGCGGTGAAGGTACAATAGGTACAGACTGACAGCAATAGCTGTTAGTGGCACTTAACCAGGTGTAGATCCAATTGTCCGAATCAACTACCAAGGTACTTGGGACAACACTCGTATGGGAGCACATAAATGGTAAGGCAGGACTCTATCACAAGGTGGTAGACCAGTGAGAGGGTGCCACTGTATTTAGGATCTAGCACTAGCCCCCCTACTATAAGCAGGGAGGTTGGTAGTGGGTTGGGGTCCTTCTAGTCCGTTTTTTGTCTTGTATCTTGCTCCACCTTTTTGGGGCACCTTGGTACTCAGGCAGACAATATATACATATATACATGTTTCTTCTATTCACCACCTCTCCAGCTACTCTCCTCTTGCTCCGCTCCTAGGCCAACAACGTACTCAAGCAATAAGTAGCAGCAATTGTTCTAGGAAACTTCCTCCCACTTGTACATGGACCCTCGTGGTGTCTGGGTAGAGGCCAATCTCAGCACCTTCCAATACTTCTGAGGTAAGGCCAGCCCATCGGCATGGACCCCTAGGACTGGACGCTATCCACAATGTCCTGGCCACCATCAAGACTTCATAGCAACACCACATCTGGCCTGTGGAGTCCTCGATGATCATTGTGGCGACCACAATGGATAGTAAGTACACAGATGGAGTTCACCGTAACAAGCAAAGTTGCATCCCGAAGGAGAGACTGGAGAGCCGGGATTAACTCGTTTAAATAACTAGAAATCAGCGAGTATCAACTAGCCAGGAGGATGTGTCGAGAAAGGTTGATGGAAGACAGAGAGGCACCCCGGTTGCCACAATTAGCCCTTGCCTTTCCTACCCTAGAAATGACGCAAACACCACATGGCCGAATCTCCAAAGAAGCGGTAAACTCGACACAATAGTAGCAGAGGCCAGTCGCAAGCCGCAAATGATGAAAAGGTATGAAGAACTCATAGCACGTCCGGATGTTATTCCAAGTGTAGGAGCGTGCAAGAATGAGCAGCACCTAACCTCGGCTGATAATGACCTACGATGCGGAGTGAGATGGATGGCAAGACGATGGAAGCCCTCCACCCCCTCTTGACATAGATGAAAGTGACAGCTACGATGAGCCCCCACATTAAAGAGTAGAACTCGTGTTCGACAAGTACCTCCAAGGGAGGAGACCCAACGCAAGAGAACCCCAGGAGAGGGAAGGCTAGCGCTGGAGGCAAGAATCTTGTGGTGGCGAAATTAGCATGGATAGCAATGAGGGACGAGAGCCGAAGGTCTAGCATGGCCAATGCCACGACAAACGTAAGATAAAAACCCAGGGCCGCTGTCACACACTAGGGTAAGGCGGGAGGCCTGTGGCTGCCCGAAAAGAGGGAAGGAAGAGCTTCATTCGGAAGACCCCCATAGGGAGGGGCATTGATTACCGACTAAGCAAACTCTACATCAGGAGTTCAACTGATTGGACAATGCAGCAGGCCAGGGTGGTTATTAGAATGAGAACTCGAAGGCTGGGGTACATATGGAACGACCACCTGCGCGAAGGCGACTAGACGTCGATGAATTGACGGACTGGGAGGAGGTACCAGTAAGGGGGCCACACAATGGTCACTCTGGGTAAGGGACGAGGAGATTCTGTTCAAGGGCGAGGGAAATCCGCCCGAGCAACCAAGACCGTATTGACCCCAAGAGGAAAAATCCACAAGGGCACACAGCAAAGCCATAATCACCACGAGATGAGGGGATACCGTCTTAGGGCAAGGAGGATCCACCTTGTCAGCCACGACTATCTTGACACCACGAGGGGATTCTGCACACGGTCCTACACAGCCACTCACTAGATGAGGGAATAGAGGTATGCCGCACCACCAGCCATTAGGTTGGTCCTGCAGAGGGGCCCCTGAGGGACAGCCGGGAGGAGCTCGTCCTCGTCACCCACCCTTAGTATGAGGGCAGGGGTGCGAGGGAGAAGAAAGGTACCCGCAAAATACTGAGACATAGACTACAGCACGTCTGAAGCGGGGGTCTAGATCGGAGCACCTCCCATGCTCAACGAGACGTCAGATGAATCGATTCGGTAACCTTACTAGCTTGCACGCTCAATCGGATGCAGGAGAACACAATAACAGTGCCCTTACCCGCATTTCGAGAAGTGAAGGGTGAAGACACAGACTAGCATGTACATAAGTTCGAATAGGTATGCGAATTAAGGAGCGTAAGCGACAACCACAAGAAGCTAAGTGCACTCTGGACAAAAAGGCACACGCATAGTGGATGCGATTCCACGAGGCAAACGAAGGAGCTCGCTGTCCACGACCCGATAACAGAATACAGGATTCCGGATACAGGACATGGGTTGCAGGACTTTCCTACAGGATTCCGGATACAGGATATGGGTTGCAGGATTTTACAGGATATCCTACCAGGATTCCGGACACAGGATTCGGTTGCAGGATATTCCTACAGGATATGCCACAGGATATGCCTAGAGGATAAGGGACATGTGGACTCATCTTAGCCTCTGCATGCATGCAATCACTTTTGCATGCATGCAACCACTTTTGCATGCATGCCTAGATTAGCTCTTGGAGTTGTGAGCATAAAAGCTCCGACCTAATTGTTGTACAATCAGTTACTATCAACACCAGTCTTACTACGATCAATCTTGTCTTGTCTTGTTCCTGTCCTGTTCCTGTCTCGCTCCTATTTCCTGTCCTGTTCCTGGATCCTGTCCTGCTCCGGATCCTGTCCTGTTTGTTTTGCTCCGGATCCTATCCTGTGCTTTCCTGTCTTGCTCCCGGATCCTATCCTATCCTGTCTTGCTCCTAGATCCGTCCTGTTCCTATTCCTGTTCCTGTCCTGCTCTCGGTCCTGTTCCTGAGTCAAGCCTTCATGTCCTTGGAATCCTGTCTCTTCCTGGTTCCTGGATCGTGGCTTGACAGTTTGATAGTAACTGCTTCATAGTTCTCCGTTTTCCAGCTACCTTTTTCTTGATTCCTTTCCTTCATTTTCCTCCTTTTTTCTTTCCTAGATCATGGCTGATTTTGAGCGTTTCAACAGAGCACCAAATGCTACTTCATGAGCTGGCCACTTTGCGCCAAGTGGTCACCGACCTGCAAGGTTCCACCACTGCGGCACATGCAGCTGCTGATGCATCCTCCAAGGCTGCTGCGCAGGCTCTCTCCCAGGCATCGGTGGTTCCTCTTCATCAAACTTTTCTTCGGAGCCGAAGGTTAGCATGCCAGAGAAGTTCAGTGGTAATCGTGCCGATTTCCAAGGTTTCCTGAATCAGATCCGACTCTTGATCCGTATGCAACCACGGCGCTACTCGACTGATGCTCAAAAGGTGGGTCTTTTGGCATCCTTACTAAGTGGATCTCCACGGGCTTGGGTTGCCCCCTTGCTGGAGCGTGACGATCCATGATGGAAGACTTTGAAGGTTTCGTGGCTGCCTTTGAAGCCTGTTTTGGAGATCCTGATAAGTACCGTTCTGCATGCACGAAGTTACGGAAGCTCACTCAAGGATCCCGACCAGCTTCCGTCTATGCATCCGAATTTCAGCAACTTTGCACGAACATTCCATGGGACGAGACTGCATTGATCGAACACTTCCGTTTTGGGTTGAGGGACGACGTGAAGGACCTTCTCCTTACGTTACCGGATGCCCAAACATTAGCGGAGATCATGCAACAAGCTGTTCGTTGCGACAACCGTTTGTTCGAGCGTCGTCAGGAAAGATCCCGTCAACAGTTCCTGCAAACCAATCCTGCAGCTGTGGTACATGTTCCTGCACCACCTTCTGGAGTAGTTCCTATGGAGGTTGAGAAATCCAAGCGTGGCTCTCTTTCCGCTGCCGAGAAGCAACGTCGTCGCAGTGAGAACCTGTGCTTGTATTGTGGTGGAGCAGGACACAAGGTGGCAGATTGTCCTATTAAAGCCAGGAACTTCAAGACGCGTGAAGTCGAAGCTGAAGTTCAGTCGGAAAACTCCAATGTCCACTTCGTCTAGGAGCCGCGAAGTTGGACGTAGGTGCAGGCTCCATTGGTGCTGCTCATACCATCCCGTCACTTAAGTTTCCTGTACACATTCATCTTAATAATCGAGAGCTCATGGAGTTTGCCTTGTTAGACACTGGTGCAAATGCATGCTTCATGGATGACACGTTTGCAACTCAACATGGCATTTCGGTGGTGAAGTTGAAGCGTGCAGTTCCTGTAGAGGTGGCCGATGGGCGTCTAATTGCTTCTGGTGCAGTTACCCATGCTACCGAACCTCTCTCCTGCAGGTATGGCACATTCAACTGTTCAATTTCCTTCAACTTGATCAAGACTCGGTCGACTCCCATCATTTTGGGCATGCCATGGTTCGTTGTTGCAAATCCGCAGATCGACTGGAGGTCTAGGACGCTCACGTTTTTCTCCAACTTCTAGGATCAATTGTTTGTGCAGGATACATCCTTAGTATCTGAGGCAGTACAAGCTACAGGATTGACCGTACCTGTTCCTGTACCAGTGTTGAAGACTCCTCCTCGACAGGATTCACCTCATGGCAGTTCCTCAGCACATCCGCAGGCTCTCCCCATCCTGTAAGTTTGCGGTGTCCTGTACAGGGTTCTTCCAATCCTGTATCAGTGTCGAAGGTTCCTCCTCAACAGGATCCACCTCCTGTTGATTCGTCAGCACATTCGCAGGCTTCTTCCACTCTTGCGCAACCACGGACTCCTGTACAGGATTCTTCCAATCCTGTACACTCATCAACAACCACACAGGTTTTTTCCAATCCTGCTTCTTTCTGTTACCCTGCCTCTGTTCCATCCCCCAAGATCCTTCCTCTTTTTCAGTCACAGCTCCCTCCTTCTCCTCTCCGAGTTCTTACCACTACCATGCATGAACTCGCCACTGATCCTGCCCCTTCCACCTTTTTGCTTTTCAAGTAACTCCTACGTCCTCTCTACCTTTCCTGTATCCGACTCCCCTGTTTTTTCTCCTTCTCCTTCTCCTTCTCCTTCTCCTCCTTCTTCCCTACCATCCAAGTACCACGACTTTAAGGACGTTTTTGACAAGCACAAGGCTGCAGTTCTTCCTGTTCACAGGTCCTACGACTGTCCTATTGATCTTGCGGAAGGAAAGACTCCACCATTCGGACCGATCTATGCATTGTCACCCACAGAGTTGGAGGTTCTTCGTCAATACATCGAGGACAACTTAGGATCCGGCTTCATTCGTCACTCAAAGTCCCCTGCAGGAGCTCCTATCTTCTTTGTCAAGAAGAAGGATGGGAGTTTACGTTTGGTGGTGGACTACAGGGGTTTGAATCAAGTCACCATTCGGAATCGGTACCGTTGCCATTGATCCCGGAACTTCTCGATCGGCTGCGAGGGCAAAGGTGTTCACGAAGATCGACTTACGAGGAGCCTACAACCTTGTACGGATTCGTCCCGGCGATGAGTGGAAGACTGCCTTTCGTACAAGGTATGGACATTTTGAGTACACGGTAATGCCTTTCGGCCTTACCAATGCCCCAGCTGTATTCCAACACATGGTGAACGACATTTTCCGTGACTTCTTGGACCAGTTTGTGGTGATCTACCTCGACGACATCTTGATTTTCTCCAAGGACCAGGCGGCACATGACAAGCATGTACGACTAGTTTTAGAGCGGCTTCGCGAGCATGGCCTGTACGCGAAGTTGGAGAAGTGTTTTTTCGATAGGGATTCGGTGGAGTTCTTGGGCTACATCGTCTCTCCTGCTGGCGTTTCCATGGACATGCACAAGGTGAAGACCATCGTGGAGTGGGAGAGGCCCAAGTCGGTACGAGATGTACAATGTTTCCTTGGCTTTGCAAACTTCTACAGGCGGTTCATACAGGACTTCTCCAAGCGTGTACTTCCACTCACAGAACTCACCAAGCGCACAGGACTTTTCTCTTGGTCCGACAAGGCGGAACACGCGTTCACAACACTCAAGGACGTTTTCACGACAGCTCCGATTTTAGCACATCCTGACCCTTCTCATCCTTTCTTCATTGAAGCAGATGCCTCGGATTTTGCAGTAGGATCCGTCCTATCGCAAGTTGGAGAGGACAAGTTGCTTCATCCTGTAGCCTTTCACTCTCGTAAGTTCCTGTCGGCGGAGATCAACTACGAGATTCATGACAAGGAACTCAAGGCCATTGTGGATTCGTTTGAGGAATGGCGGCATTTCCTGGAAGGTGCTGCACATCCTGTACAAGTTCTTACGGATCACAAGAACCTGGAGTACTTTCAAACGGCTCGGGTCCTCAGTCGGCGACAGGCTAGGTGGGCAGAGTTCCTATCACGTTTTGACTTCGTCATCGTCTACAGGCCCGGCTTTCGGAATGGCAAGGCGGACGCATTGTCTAGGCGCTCTTACCTTGCACCAAGCCCGGGCGATCCTGCATTTGACGGTCAAAGGCAAGTGTTGTTGGGTCCTGATCGTTTCCGGCTTGCGGCACTGCAGGTTCATCAGGCTCCAGCAAATTCAACACTCCTACAGGACGTCGTTCGCAGTTGCCTACAGACGACTTGGCAAAGAATGTGTTCTCACACATTCATCCTGACGTTGCAAGTTCCTCTTCCTCCAGTTCCCGTCCAGACTACAACCTATTCACCATACAGGATGGACTCCTGTACCGGGAAGGTCTCCTGTACGTTCCTGTTGGTATTTCTAGGACTCGTGTGGTACAGGATTGTCATGATACCCCGGCTACAGGACATTTTGGTGTGGCCAAGACAGTGGAATTGGTGACTCGCAACTATTGGTGGCCTGGGTTGCGAGGTTTTGTGGAGAGGTTTGTACGGAGTTGTGACACTTGTAGCAGGTCGAAGATGCCTCATCATGCACCCTCTGGTCTTCTTCGTCCTCTTCCTGTTCCGTCTGCTCCTTGGAGATCCATTTCTATGGATTTCCTCACAGATCTTCCTCCTTCCGTGGATTTGATGCAGTTCTTGTGGTGGTTGACCGTTTCACCAAGCAGGCTCATTTCCTACCCTGCAACAAGACAGCTACAGGTCAGACAACTGCCGAGTTGGTGATCCGCGAGGTGTTCCGACATCATGGTCTTCCTGAGAGCATTGTTTCCGATCGAGGTCCACAATTCATGTCCAAGTTTTGGCGAGAGCTTCTTCGGAGTCTACAGGTCAAAGCGGATCTTTCTTCAGGATATCACCCACAAACCGATGGGCAGTCCGAACGCACAATTCAGACCTTAGAACAGTATCTTCGTTGCTTCATCAGTTACCAGCAGGACAACTGGTTGGACCTCCTTCCAATGGCAGAGTTTGCCTACAACAACTCCATCCACGCATCTACAGGACAGACACCTTTCTTTGCTCTTACAGGCCACCATCCACGTTTTGACTTTGCTCCTACCGCTTCTCCTTCTTCCGCTCCTGCAGTACAGGATCGTCTTCAGCATCTTCGGCAGGTACAGGATGATCTCCAGGTTCATCTTCAACAGGCACAGGAACGATACAAGCATCATGCTGATGCTCACCGACAGCCGGCACCTGCATACAAGATTGGTGATCTCGTGTGGCTTCTTCGTCGACACATTCGCACCAACAGGCCTTCTTCTAAGTTGGATTTTCAACGATTGGGCCCTTATAGGATCGTGGCGGAGGTAAATCCTGTAGCTTTCCGACTCGAGTTACCATCCACGGTGAAACTTCATCCTGTGTTTCACACCTCTTTGTTGGAGCCGTATCATCCTTCTTCTCTTCCTGGTCGTGTTTCTTCTCCTCCCCCTCCTGTGGTCATTGACACGGAACCTGAGTACGAAGTCGCAGCCATCCTTGACTCTCGTCTTCATCGTCACCAACTCCAATACTTGGTGGATTGGAAAGGGTACCTGCCTACTGATCGCACTTGGGAACCTGCATCCAACTTACTCCATGCTTCTTCCAAGGTTGCTGCCTTCCATCGGCATTATCCTGCTAAACCAGGTCCCAAGACTCGTGGAACTCGTCTTTAGGGAGGAGGTGCTGTCACGACCCGATACAGAATACAGGATTCCGGATACAGGACATGGGTTGCAGGACTTTCCTACAGGATTCCGGATACAGGATATGGGTTGCAGGATTTTCCTACAGGATATCCTACCAGGATTCCGGACACAGGATTCGGTTGCAGGATATTCCTACAGGATATGCCACACCTAGAGGATAAGGGACATGTGGACTCATCTTAGCCTCTGCATGCATGCAATCACTTTTGCATGCATGCAACCACTTTTGCATGCATGCCTAGATTAGCTCTTGGAGTTGTGAGCATAAAAGCTCCGACCTAATTGTTGTACAATCAGTTACTATCAACACCAGTCTTACTACGATCAATCTTGTCTTGTTTCTGTCCTGTTCCTGTCCTGTCCTGCTCCATCCTGTCCTGTTCCTGTTTTGCTCCGGATCCTATCCTGCTTTCCTGTCTTGCTCCCGGATCCTATCCTATCCTGTCTACTCCTAGATCCGTCCTGTTCCTATTCCTGGTTCCTGTCCTGCTCTCGGTCCTGTTCCTGAGTCAAGCCTTCATGTCCTTGGAATCCTGCTCTCTTCCTGTTTCCTGGATCGTGGCTTGACACTCGCTAGAAAACCGCACGGAGGGCGTTTCAGGATACCTTCCGGGAAGAAGAGGTAATCCATAAGCTAACAAGCTTGAAACACAAAGTGGGAGAGTCTATCGACGAATAGACGGTCTGCATGCTGGGTACATTGCCCGGCTATGGGATGCTTCAGTCAACTTGCCAAGAAAATGTGGTATAGGGATTGTGGCTGGAGATCTGAAAGTAGATCAGCTTAGATGACGATCAGACGTTTGACAAGTTACTCTGTACATCAAGAAGGTTAAGAAGCAAGAAGCCGAGAGACGCCAGGAGAGGAAGACGCAGGACAAATCAGACGCTGAAGGGGAAAACGACACCACCAAGAACGAGGAGAACCTCTCGGACGTTCCAAACCTACCAGAAGGGAGAGATGGTCGAGAGCCTAGGAGCACGAGTAGTCACAACGAAGAGAGGCCCAAAGGTGCAGCCCTGTAGGACAACTCTCGCTCAGTTAGGTTACACCACATGTGGGGATAAATATTGCAAGGTGTGTAACGTCTGTGCATCCCACAACATGAATGATTGTTATCTGCTAATCGAGCTCTTAAACAACACGCTACCGCATCCGCCTGGGTCGTTGAGCAACAGAAAGTGGACACCTGAAAGACCAACAATATGGGGGCCGCGACAATGGCCAACCCGCTGCAAATCTCGATGGGGAGACCACAACCAGAGGTCGCACTCCGAGGAGTGCCAACAGTATCAACCAAGGTACGACGATATGAATAGATAGCCGGAACATCGAGAGTTGATTTACACTCTGTGCAACGGACCCACCCACTGTACTGATGCTCTTGGATTGCGATGCTCAAGCCATGCTAGAAGCACACGTACCAAAGGCCATAGGATGGCCGAAGGACCAAACCCCAACCCCGATAACACCAGTCCTGTCATAGTTTTTACTATGACTCCTCTTTACTTTGGACGTTAATTATTGTTACCTACTGTATTATGTTGACAAGTCCTAGATGTAGTGAGAAACAACCGCTTAGTGCACTTAGGTGTTTAGGGATAGTCCGGCCAGTTGTCCTTAAATATCACGAGAAATCTAAGCGAAGGTAGCACATACTGTCACGACCCGATACAGGATATAGGATACGACATACAGGATTCAGCCTACAGGATATGCGATACAGGATTTCGGCCCGCAGGATATTCCACAGGATATGCCACAGGATATTCCCGCAGGATATTCTCACAGGATATTCCCGCAGGATATTCTCACAGGATATTCCCGCATGATATTCCCGCAGGATATTCCTACAGGATATTCCTATAGGATAAGGATGACCAATTTTGGCTAGTGACTAGATTAGGCTCATGACCAGATTAGCTTGGAGTTGTGAGCATAAAAGCTCCGACCTAATTGTTGTACAATCAGTTACAATCAACACCAGTCATTCTACGATTTTCTTGTTCCTTGTTCTTGTCTTGTTCTTGTCTTACTCTTTACCTCCTGCTCCTGTCTTACTCCGGATCCTGTCTTGTTCTTGGATCCATCCTGTTCCTTGTTCCTAGTTCCTATCCTGCTCTCGGTCCTGTTCCTGAGTCAAGCCTTCCTGTTCTCGGAATCCTACTTGCTTCCTGGTTCCTGGATCGTGGCTTGACACTTACCTTCTAGAAAACTCTTACCCTCATTTTTCGTGTCCCGGTTGGGTTAATGGTTAGTTCCGGTGAGTTCGGCGTGTCGGATATGCTTAGAAATACCCCAGGTTTGACAGGTTAGGGTTTAGGGGTCGATGGATAACTCACCAAGTATGTTCCCTCTGGGAATGAGATTTCAGTGCTAGCCCACTTATGTAAACAGGAAAACAGGGGGGGGGCCTCTGTCACATAAATAAGGTAGTATATAGGAGTGAGGGTTCCTGGGTTCATGACTGAGCTCGTTACTCTTCTCCCGGTGCAAGCTCTAGCTTGTGTCGTCAAGGCACAACCCTCTGTTGTGCCGCCCTAACTTCCAGATGCCAGGGGTACGTCCCACCTTCGGGGTAGCTTACCCTTAACGTTGGCGAATCCATGCCTGGGAGGTCTTGTCGGAATGCACGTTCCAAGAGGCAGAGGTTGAGGCTTGTCTCCAGCCTCCTCCTCCACGTCAAGCTAGGTGTAGCACTCACAGCCAAGCAAGGCACATCCGTGTCCTTGTCCAACTGTGGGCGTGGGATCTTGTTTGACAGGTTCACATTACCTGGTTCCTGAGGGTTCATTGAGGGGTTCTAGAGTTGGCATTTAGGAGCCACGTTTGTGGCACTTGGTGCAACTCTTGAATCTAAGGGCTATGGCATGATAGCCACATCGGGAAGGCAGTGTCACATGGAGATGTGACACTGGGCTAAACGTCACATGGTACAACGCCTGAGGCACACCCTTTGGGGTTATGTCATGGGCTTGTCAAGGGGTTGGATACTTTAGCAAACAGACATGCTTGTGCTTGCACTAGGGTGCTAAGCCTTGGGCATCCGCTCAAGGGAGGTTAGGTCTCATAACTAGGTGTGCTTTGGCACACTTGGCTAGGGGAGTGTTCTCCTTGGAATTCAAGGGTTGAACAACCTAAACATGTTAGCAGGAGCCCTTTTGTGAGGCACTCGCAAGTCATGTGCTTGGTATCCCAAACTTAGCCTTAGGGAGTTTGCTTAGTAGAACACTCGTGTCCGCCTACGGCGCACACTCGTGTCCTCACTAAGTACTAGCCCTAGGTTTAGGGTATAACTTGGCCACTCAAACCCTTAGGGGTTAGTCGTGGTTCAAGGTACCCCTTGTCGCCCTAAAGGGGTTGTACTCCCGGATGAGGGTGATTCCTCAAGGGTAAGTGACGATGCCTTAGCTCTGTCTAGGGTATGTGTTGAACACACGTCTCCTCGATGGGGTTAGGGCATGAGCCTGTTTAGGTCTTCTAGGGCAAGACCCTAAGTCAACTAGGGTTATCCCTCAAGGGTTTTAGGGGCAGACACTCTAGGGAGACTTAGGCTAAACCTAAGTCAACTAGGGTTATCCCTCAAGGGTTTTGGGGGTAGACATTCTAGGGAGACTTAGGCTAAACCCTAAGTCTCATGTCTACTTGGGCATTAGAGTCTAACCCTAGGGGTCATTGGGGTTGTTCTGGGAAACTTAGCGTTGCTCACATAGGGTGATGACGCCAAATGGCCACCTAGCAGCCACGTGTTGGCCCTTTGGGTTAAAACTCTGACAAGTCCCCCCACCACAAGCTAACCATGTAGAGATGTCACCCCCGAGCTGCAATGCAGGGCGATCACAAGCCCAACAGACAAGGCTACTAGTTGACCTTGAGGAGGAAGATAATAGAGAATTCAATGAGGAGGAAATGACAGCCGAACTTGTGAAACCGAGACAGTGGGCACAAAGGTGCGCAGAAGTGGAGGCCATGTAAAGCATGTGAAACTTGCGCAAGGTCCAAGGATGAGGGTGATGATAGGAGTACACGAGTTCATAGCCAGGAAGGTACGGGAAACCCAGGTGTCGGTAACCCTAGGAGAGCTACTACGGTTATCCCCATGGCTATATGAAGTCCTCACTCGAGAACTGCACTCAGAGAGGCAACGGTAGAGCAAATAGCAAGGTTTATCTATACAAACATCCTGACAAGGTTCGGCTGCCCACTGGAGTTGGTATCAGACCAGGGAAGCTACTTCACCAACGAGACTGTCCGGGAACTGGTTAGCACATTCGTCATTAAGCATCACTTGTCAACAACCTACTACCTGCAGGGGAATGGACATGCTGACTTTACAAACAAGATATTGGTCACCATCTTAAAGAAGCTCTACCACAACGAACCTAGGCGATGGGAGGAAATGCTACCATCAGTATTATGGACGTACTGGACGACATTCAAAACGCAACGAGAGCAACACCCTTCCATCTACCCTATGGTCTGGAGGCCATCATGCCATGGGAGTTCACAATACCTAACTTATGGACAAGTCTAAACCACAGGATCACGGACGAACCGACGGTTACACAAAAAGACTAGAGCAACTAGAACAACTAAATGAGGTGCGATTCCTGGCGCAGTTGGCGAGAGAGAACCACCAACAGCAGACCAAACAAGCAAAGGACAAGAAAAAGAAACTCTGAGATTATGCGCAAGGGCAGTGTACAAGAAGCTGCAAATATTCCGGAAGGGCAAGTTTCGGCCAGGATGGAAAGGACCATATGAGGTACTAGAAACCTTCAACAATGGTATGGTTCTACTGAGAGCCAACGGGCAGTTGTTACGATAGAAGGTTAACAGTAATCACTTCAAACCGTACATCCACTTGGCAAAATTCCCCGCTCAGGAGAATCGAGCAAAGAAAGGTGAACCCCACTGCCCTTCAGGGCGAAGGCGCAACCAAAGTAGTGGCATTAAGAGTGGAAGGAAGGGGCACCCAATGGGGGAGTCGGTATCCTACTCCCGCACATATGGCCAGCTCACAGGGTCACATGGTCCACGAGGATGGACCACACGCATGAGCATATAAAATAGGGTAATAATGGTAGACAGTGCCATTAATACCCTATTATGGCGCATGGGTAGACATGCCAGTCGTATCAGATGAGGTAGGCCGCCACATTGGCACCATCCTAATAGGGACAACATGGGTGTTAAGCCTTAGGCATTTGCTCAAGGGAGTTTAATTCTCATAATTGGATGTACTAATGGGCTATGGGATCCAAGGGTTGAACAACTTAATCTCATTAGTAAGAGCCCATTTGCAAGGCACTCGCAAGGTCATGTTTTAAGGTTATTCAAACTTAGCCTTAAAGAGTTTACTTAGTAAAACACTTGTGTCCACATATGGTGCACATTCGTGTCTTCACTACGTATGAACCCTAAGTTTAAAGTATGACTTAGCCACTCAAACACTTTAGGGTTAATTGTGATTTAAGGTCTTGTTGCCCAAAAGAGGTTGTACTCCCAGGCAAATGTGATTTCTTAAGGGATAAGTGATACTACATTAGCTTTATCATGGGGGTATGTGTGGGACACGTCTTCTTAGTGGAGTTAGGGCATGAACTTGTTTAGACTTCATAAGGTAGAATCTTAAAGTCTACTCAGGTTATCCTCTAAGGTTCAAAAAGTAGTCATTCTAGAGGACTTAGGGTAAAACCTAAGTCTCATGCTTATTTAGGCATCTAAGTTAAACTCTCAGAGTTGTCTTGAAAGACTTAATATTGTTCACATAAAATGTTAACATCGAATGACCACTTAACAACCACATGTTACCACCTATTAGCTCTTAGGGTTAAAACTTTAATAACAACACCCTAACATCTTAACTAATGCAATTGTTATATGAAAATAATGAATTTAATAATATTAGATCTAATGTTACTCAATTAGAACCTACTACTTACAACAATGCACCTTTTATAGGGTTGGTTGCTAAGTTTCCCTATAATGGATACTTTTAGTTTCTTTTTGATTTTTTTTTTTTTCAATTGGCACCTCCCTCTCAATATATAAAGATAATATTATAATGTTACTTGTATATGTGGCATGTTTATATTACATATGTACATTCATACATATGTATGCATATATTATATATATATGAACATCTCATTTGTTACTTTTGTTACTTTGTTATGTAAATATATATATTTATGTGTTGTAGGTATTGTGTTTGTATATCTGTAAACATGTATGAATGCATGCATGTGTATGCTCTTGTGTGTTGTGTGAACACATGTATGTGGTTAACTTATTTGCTAGCATATATGTTATTTGCATTTACAATATATTTAACAATAATTAATCAGTCGTTAAACCTTACTAATTACCATACCCAACTTATTAGGGTTTTCTTAGGGTTTATGAAATGCTGTGTGTAGTGAGCACATTTCCGCTTTTGGGACGAGGCAATGCTTGTAACGGAGAGCATGGAGAGAGCCGATTTCATCACAGGAGCGTGTATCCTATCGGAAATCGCACATTCAAGGTATGTGTACAGATCTATGCATCTGCAAGAAATGGGCCTAAGAAGAGGAAGGAGAATCTGTGGAGTTTAGCACTCAAAGACAGGAAACAGGCAGATTACAAGCGTTCCCTGCGAAATCCAAGAACACAGGAAGCGGATATAAGCCCTCCAACGTGACAGGGATATTCATAGTTGATCGAAAAGAAATCCTCCAAGAAGAGGTAAATATTATATAGTACATCATGATATATAGAAGTCGTATATATATATATGTGTGTGTGTGTGTGTGAAAGAAAAATTCTAATTACTTAAATATACGTATTTGAGAAAGAGCGTACTATTGTGTTCAATACTATGATGTTGTAGCAGTATTGCATCATATCTATATAGTTCTGCGTGCTTGTGTACCAGATTTCAATATTGTCTCTGTAACGTGCAGATATAATATACATCCATACGAGGCATGTTTTTAAATTTTGTGTACTGACTTGTGTGTTAGCTTTTATATGTATTAACATTTGGGCATTTTAGTAGTTATGACAACATATAACAATCTCACAATTGTATTATTCATAGTCGCATTGCTATATTAGCTGTTATACATCAACACACACACGCACACATACAGACACTCACACACAGAGTGGAATGTACTGGTAATACTCTTCATGACTAAATATGATAACTGTTGTGTTTAGTACTCTAAGTCAGTCCACGAAATGGTACGTGCGTATCTGTACTGTCACACACATAATGTATGTTATGTATGAATGTATGTATGTGCAGGAGACAGTTCCTATGCCACTCTGGAACACATTTGCGAACAATAACAATGGAGTGTGGGAAGGAGTAGGTGCCGTGTTCAATCCAGAGACAGCAGAAGTGGAACCGATCGGTCTTGGTGGTAAGAAAGAGTATTTATACGACTGCCGTATAGTGAGCTTTGTGGAGTCTGCACCTGACAAGAAGGGTATATCCAGGGAAACTTTATGGAATCTTGCTAATCCATATGGTGACAAGACCGGGGATAAAATACAGGTGCAAAATGAGTTGATTGAACAAGATATAATGGCTGAAGAAGTACTTATGGAAGAAGAAGATGACGAAGATGAAGATGATATAGAGAGTTACGAGCGTCATATTGAAGATGTGGCTGGAGGTATGAATGTGTGTGTGCGTGCATGCGTGTGTATTTGTGGAATAGCTATGCATATATATGTAACAACAGATGGAGAGGATGATGAAGACTTGGAAGAAGATTATGATACGGAAGGTTTGTGTATGCGTTTTTGTCTCACATACACAACAAACACACGCACACAGCAATTTGACAGGAGTTTATAAACAGATTTTGACGATGATAGCACTTTTGAAAATGGTGATGCGGCAGAAGGTGATTATACAGGAAGCAGTGCAGAAGAAGGTGATGTATATACAGATGAAGATACAGAAGGGATACAAAGGAAGCTACAGAAGAAGACGTGGAACCATATCCTTTACCTCAGGTTACTGCTAAACACACATATGAAGGCATGAAGGAAGTCATGGAGAACGATATTATGACCCCAGAAGCAGGTCTTGTCTTCTTTGAGGTATATATATAGTTTACATATCTCTCTCTCTCTCTCATATGCACAGATAAACCCTATTATAGTAGGTATACGCAAAATGTAATCAAATGCTATAAGCTATACATTTATTCCTTTGTATTTACTATATAACCACATGAGTACGTTACTTGTACTAGCTTCAAATATATCCATAGATGTGTAGTATATTCTGCCATGCATATATTATAGCATCTGTTTATACCGAGTATGTAAAAAAAATAGCTAATATATATGTATGTATATGTATATTTATATCAGGATGGAACTTATTCTCGAGGACCAACAATGCTAGTAAGGCCAAAAGACGACACAAGCGTTGCGAGGGGCTACTTCTACGCACCAACCTACAAAATCGAGCAAGTGTGTGTGTGTGACTCCTCACGTTATACACGGAGAGACACACACTTATATACACATATATGTATAAGTATATGCGCTATATGTATATGATGTTTGTATTTTATATGTCAGTGTCTTGTTAAAGGAGGGCATACGCGTGTTCGAATAATTCACACAATTTCAGTACATGATGAAACAGATGAAGTGCAAGTGTTTGCAAATTGCTGCATATGAAGAAGAGTGGATTGCACCAGTTAACTCAGACGGCATAAGGTAAATAGATTATATATATTCTAAGCATTATCATAATTACAACAAATAGTAATTCACTGTTTTGTTAGTATATAACTTGAACATTAATACTTAATATATTAAGTATTTAAACTAATAGTAATGAATTGTGATAATTAATTATAAACTTTCACAGTAAATCAAAGAAAGATGAGGTTAGTTTGCTGTCTCAACGGCCGAGATTGAACGTGAAAGAGTTAACTGGAATTTGGAAGGTGTTTGAGGTAAATGCAGTTATCACAGAGCAGCAGGAGAGCAACATGCATGCAAAGAATATAAGGCACGCAGGAAATCGCCTAAGGCAATAAATAAGGACGAAGGCACCATGTTGTGTTTACCGGGTAAGTTACCCCTACACATCGATATATGCACATGTATGTGTGCAAATGCATAAAGTATGTGTGCATACACTACCTGAGTAACGAAGAAATTTTGACAGTTGTTATCAAACCTCTCTCTCTCTTGTATGTCTTTAAGTGAAACCTATATATATACGCCTAGCGTGATGTCAAAGCTGTATGTATATATGTTGTATTTGGTCTTTTTGTTTTACCGGTGGATTATACACATATGCACAGCTTAACCAGCATGGTAATCTGAGAATTGGATGTGGTGGCATTTAGAAGAGGAAACTATCTTGGTAATTGAACGAGACTACAACCCAGATGGTGAACTGCTTGAAGTACGGTCCCAGACAGAGATTCGCCAAGTCCGTACGATAAGATAGGTAAACGAGTATACTTTTATATATACAAGCATAATCTAATATATAGCATATCCTTATTGTTGACAAAAATCCTTGTCTATACACTATATATGTCAACATAATATTTTAGAGAATATGCTCTATGGAAGACTCTATAACTAAATTACTGTAATTATAAAAATTAATACTTCATACATAATGGTATACATACAAGTCAAAAAGTTTTTTGTTTTTCTGAACTCACATATTGACTTCTTATGTATATGTGAATAACAACATAAATAGGTAATAAGTCAACTTTATTCTATTAAATAAATTAATTTACATATATATCTTCAATTGTTTAACAAATGATAACCATACCAAAATTAACATATATTAGTTAGTATATGTCAGGATGGTTTAGATTTTGTTTCAGTTTTAAACTTTATGTAAGATAATGATAATCAAAACAATCAAAATATATTTATTAATATTTGTAAGGAGTTTAGATAGACATTGTAGTATACACTAATTGTCTACACCATATTTAGTATATTCCAACACTTAGAGATTAATCATATAAAATGAGAATATACTCACATATGAAAATATACAAATATATATTATAAGAGGTTTTAACAAGCTTATTATATTTAAATATTGGTTTAGTTAAACATTTTCAGGATTCACTACAATATATTGACTTTTTACCCTTTCAGGTTGAAAAGGACGTCTAGAAGCACTATGGGAAGCAACTGTCGAGAAGAGTAGAATATACGGGGACCCCTTTCAACGTGGAACGGAAGGACTTGACCGGCAATAGCCGGTAACTCCACCGGGAATAGCCGGTTGCTTATTACAGTGTGTGCGAGTACTATCTATAGGGTCTCAAGCGAAGGTTTGCTTTTATTGAAATTCGGATCTTGTGGTGCTTAAACCTTTGATTACTATATACGGATCGATGTTTAAGCAATTAATTTGAGTTCGCTATCAGGTATATTTGACATAATGTTATATATATATACAGTTATAATTGTCATTGTCCAGCTCTTTATCTCTCTAAAATTCATACCTTGGAAGCAGAATGATGTGGAACTATGAACAGCTATGAACCAGACGGTCTTTACAGGTGAACATATTAATCATTTATATAATTCACTATTTATTGTTTAGTAGTGAGTTCCTTTGATGTATTACTTGCATTATCTCTCTCTTAACCGCACACACATCCACAACTTATCTAGGTGCGTTTCTGTCGTCTGTAATGCATATATATATTATATATATATATATATATATATGTTAATCTCTTTTTGTTTGTACGTATAGTTCAATGATAAAAAGCGTTGATATTTATGTTGGGAAGGATGGGAGTGGGACAAAGAACATCGGTAGCTGTGAAATGTGTTAGTCAGGGGATAGATTCATGGAGTGAAGATAAATTTCTTCCTGGGGATGTTATAGAGCAGCTTAGACTAGAAGGACAGGCATTGGCTGTTATAAAATCACCGTTTCCAGGTATACTTATGTTTATACATGTGTGTGTGTGTGTGAGAGAGAGAGAGAGAGAGGAAGGGAGGGAGAGGGTCTTTCTGAGGACGATACATATTTACAACTCTAAAAGATTGTGTTATATATGTTTGGAGGATGAAAACTTGTGTGTGTGTGTTGATACATTACTAATACTCATTAAATTCAGGTAAAGCAGGATTAACCCGTGAACTTCGTAAGCTGGCACCTAAGAACGAAAAGATATATGTTAGAGTTTCGAGGCAAGGCGGGAGACTGGAGATCACTGCTTGCATTGTTGCTGAGGAGTCTATGCTTCGGAAAAACTATGCTCTCGCTTTTTTTGATGATAGAAACTATGTTGTTACACTCATGGATGCCAATGAAGAGGAATGCGCTTTAACCCAAGGTCTGTCTCTCTGTCTCTGTCTGTCTGTCTCTCTCTCTCTCACAAACACACACAGAGGGACTAAATGATTCTTTTATAGATCAAAGTCAAAGATTATTAGGAGAGAGGAGCAAAATGAGGGTGTCCACTCTACAGATGAAGGATTGCCTCATTTCATATTCATGGCAGCAAAAAATGCAACATTTTCTTCCCTCACCAAATTCTGCCATTGTCTTCTCTCTCCTCCTCATGCCTTTCCAACCTGTTCGTCCCAGTCCAGGTTCTTGTGTGTGTGTGTGTGTGTGTATTTAAGTTAAACTCCTGTTTAACTAGAGTTTAACGACGTTGATGATACTTCGGCGAGAGCAATGGCTTGGTTATCTGCATCACAAAAAGCGGGGGTTCCCATTATATTTGTGAACATTCAGACCGAGCCAATTCTCAGACAGGTAACTGTTGTGTGTGTGTAATATACATATATTAGTTTAAAAAGAAATTGATATCAATAAGCAATGAATATCTATTTGATGGTATTTGTATATTGACTTAGAATTATGTGTTGTGTGTGTGTCTCTCTCTCTCTCTATATATATATATGCATATTTTCTACACTAGGGATCAGGCTCTGTAGGTTTTGGTGTGGGGTCACAAGAAGAAGCATTGAGTATTATTAACTCGGGAAGCTATACCGTACATGATGAGCCAGGGAGTGATATAGGGATCTTGAGAGGTGTACGGCTTTGGTATGCACCGGCAGCTTCGGAAATGGCTTTGAACTTGATCCCTGATGAGAATGAAAAGCTCGGTGTTGGTATTAGTCACACAGAAGAGGTACTATGTATATACGTATTTGTGCGTGTGTGTGTGAGAATAAAAAGTGTGTGTGTGTGTGTGTCTATATATATGCACGTTCTTTATTTACAGGGATTTTTGTATGTATCATCCGTGGAGTACGGAACAGCAGCGGACAGGGCAGGGCTGAAAGAGGTGTACGAATCAGCTCGCTCAAATGGTAAACTGGTGGTAATTTCTCGTATTGCGGGTAAAAAAGTAACTCCATGGATGGTACAATCCTCTGGTACTATACGGTGCTACGATACGTTGGTAATAAGTGAGATACTCTCACTACATAAGCAGTCCTTGCAACCTATTCAGCTCTATGTTATGCTCTGGAACGGCTTTGGTTTTGCTTCCTCGTGATGAGAGCTCGTCTGGGGCAAGAAATAGTACTTCTTCAAGGTGTGTACGTGTGTGTGTGTGTGAGAGAGAGAGAGAGACGTACTGATAGAGCCATATCAAGGACGTTATGATACTCTTATTTATATGTGTGTGTGTGTGTGTGTATGTATATGAGAGCTCGTCTGGGGCAAGAATAGTACTTCTTCAAGGGTGTAGTGTGTGTGTGTGAGAGAGAGAGAGAGAAAGAGAGAGAGAGAGACGTACTGATAGAGCCATATCAAGGACGTTATGATACTCTTATTTATGTGTGTGATATGTATATAGATATAGATATAGATATGTACATACGCATACACTATGTGTGTGTGTGTGTCTCTGTGTGTGTGAGAGAGAGAGGTACTGATAG
Organism: Selaginella tamariscina; assembly: GCA_003024785.1. NCBI lineage: Eukaryota > Viridiplantae > Streptophyta > Lycopodiopsida > Selaginellales > Selaginellaceae > Selaginella > Selaginella tamariscina. The sequence continues at coordinate 1,090 of PUQB01000766.1, read as the reverse complement.
AGCCATATCAAGGAGGTGTATACACACTACAGTAACATATATGTTTATGTAGTCATACTAGAAATGCTCTCTCGTATATATGTGTGTGTGCATGTACATTATATATGTATATGTATAGATATAGATATGTATACAGACACACTATACTGAAGTTTAAAATGCAGTAGGAAGGACAACACTGTTCAATCTGCTTTGAGCAGCTCGCCTCGTCCCAGTGACTCAAATATAAATCTATGTGCTTCCGTACAAAACCATACTGTTCCGGACGACTCTTCAGAGGATTTCTCGTTTTTTTTAAATATTGAATTTCATCTTATTTCTTTGTACAATGATAATGCAATAACATTTGTAACGCATGTATATATTTATGAATATTTATGAAGCATAGATATATAATAATGATTAAATAAGGGTATTTTAAATGTATATCATAATTATTATCATTTTAGGGCATTTTATATTTTTATGCACAAAAGAATTTTAAATGTATATCATAAATTTCTGTTGTTTATACTTTTAAAAATCTTCCGTAGGCTGCTCATACATTTATATAGAAAACCAACGCACAAATATTAATATTTTTATTAATGAACTTCAAGAACTTAGAATCTGTATTCTCATCAAGTATATATAATTTTTTTCCTGTAGAATTTTCATCTTAATAATAAAATTAATAATAACACTGACTAAATAATTTATTATATTCATGTAAGTGTTTCTTCTCTATTATACGTGTGTGTGTCTGCGTGTGCGTGCGCGTGTGTGTCATTTACTATACAAAAACTTCTGTGGCATATATATGTGTACTGTACAAACCTATATTCTTCTTTGCTGAACTTGTTCATCGGAAAACTCATATTTCTGGGAACGTTTAGCTCTGAATAGCAGAGTCCGACTGCCAGCAAGGATATTCCTAAAGCCACGGTAAGCACCAGGAAGAATATTCCCATCCTCTCCGACTGTTGTCACGTCCGGCAGTCGGTATTTCCCCCACTTTGATGTACACAACGTCCTGAGCATCGCCACTCTGTTGCTGCTCCTCATTGTGTCCGTAACAAAACACAACCCCGTATCATTCCTGTATTAACCA
>PUQB01000765.1:26686-103166 GCA_003024785.1 Selaginella tamariscina | reverse complement strand
ATACTCAAAGAACGCACATAAAGAACCATCTAGATAATTTCTAACAGTTTACCGAGTGAGAAGAAAATTGAGGATAATTAATATCCTCTACTAATTGCACAAGGTAAACCTCCCGTGTTGCACATTGGATGAATGGACCAATCACAAATCCTTTGGATTTCTGCGTCCCTGCAATGTACACATACTCCAAACATCATTTATAATATATACATAATAAAGTGTGTATATATGTGTATAGAAAATTACCTTTTGCCATAGGAAAGTTCAAGTTCAATACTTGACCAACGTTTAAACCTTCTGGAACTGTCACTACACAGACGTGGTCGCCTGTCACAACAGCTCTATGACCAAACTCATCGCAACCAACGTACTTTCCACATTCTTCCTTGTCTCCTACGAGTTTTATCTGAAAAATGAAAAAAAATGCACTCATTCATATGTTTTGATAACGTGTATTGTGAGTGTTAGAAACTTACCGTTGATAACGCTGGCGTTTCAATCTGGGATGCATTTGCCAGTTGAGAAAGCATATGCTTCATAGTAAAAATCTCCGCGTCCAACTATAATGAACGAATTAAATAAATATTGAAAAGATATCTTAGTATGTGTTTGAAAGAGTGAGAGGTTAATGTACATTTGACTGATGCCTAAGTTGCTCCCTCAGAAGTCCGATCTCCTCTTCGAGCTTTGAGAAAAGCACCATTAAAGATTAAGCAAAGTAGAACAGAGAATTAGATTGTTCCTATGCAACAGGCAAATGAATCAAAGGAAGGATCTAAGATTATGTGCCTATCACATGAAAAATCACTCTTTGTGACTGAAGTTTAAGAGCACTCAAGGTAATTAAGTATTAAAAGATATATCGTGTATAAGTTACTTGAAAAGGTGTACATGCATATTTACGTACTTATCATATCATACTTCTTATGTAATGATAAAGATCTATGTGAAACTCTAACAACGACAAGTATATGACTCAGTACAAAATGCTCGGTTCATATAAATATTGACATAAATCGAGCTTACACTGGAGCGGGACTGCAACTGATTCTTTAGCTCACGAACCTCCTCTTCAAGCAACGCTATACGGCCCTTCTTGTTCCTCCATCGTGTCGGAACGAACTTCATTTCCCTACAACACAAACCCTAACCCTACAATAATTACATGAACTAAAAATTGATTACATTAGCATTTTATTGATTAACAAAGAGAAAATTATACATCTATGGTGGAGACCATGTACCCGAGAGCACCAGCTCTCTAAAACGACTGCCAGCTGCTACCACATAAAACACTGCACCTCCAAAACATAAGAACGAATACACACACACACACACAGCACGTATTATCTTGTCCTCACCTGGTATTCCTGATACCACGTAGTCTGGTTTTGCAAGAACACCTCGCAACGTCGAGTTCTCATCAACTCTCACCCATTTCTTGTCACCTATTCAAAGGTTGGAGCCTTTAAACACACACACACACACACACACACACACACACACACGTCTGCTCACCAAAAGTACTGCTTCTGAAGTATTTTTCATTTTCGTCTTCATCACTATCTTCCATATAAAATCCATCTGAGATAGACTTGGCAATTTCCATTCTTGACGAAGGCGCCACTGCATTGCTCTAAAGAGTAAAACTGTTAACTAGCTTTATAGACTAGTCCTTTGCACAAAAACAGAAAATATATTTGATATCACACAAACACATGTTCTCAAACACTTGGTGGTATGTTCTACACATGTACATTTCGACCTTTATTATAATATAGCTTACCTGGTAATAAAGCTCAACTTTGTCGCGAGTGTACTCATGTTTCTCATCCCATGACAAGGAAGAACCACCGAACATCTGAGAAGGAAATACGTGATCCCTCTCCTCCCTCGCTCCCCTCCCCCGGCTCTCTCTACCTCACACACGCACACACACGCACAGAGTTACCGTATCAAGATGTGGTTTAAACTTATCGAATTCTGAGAAATCCTCAATTAAGTCACTGGTCATGACTTCGCCATACAGAAGTAAAACAGGCCAGTGCATAATCCCACTAGAGTCCAGCCAAGGCCTCTTTCCACCACAAAGCTCTTTGTACAAGTACGGCCCAAGCATCACTTGCCTCCGTTCTAGTGCTGCCATAAACTCCTGCACAAGAAGAATCGTATGTATGTGTCGTGTTCAAGTGCAATTATAAACGCAACACGTGCACACACAGGGAGAGACAAACACACGCACGCACGCAGAGAGAAAGAGAATCGAAGAAATACATGAATACATAAAATTACGTATAAACAATATACTCATGTGAATGCAGCTTACAACACACACACACACACACTTGGGTTTGCTTTGTACGCTGTTTGCGTTGAGCAACTTCCTTCATTTTGCTCTCAATCTGTTCTTTCAAGGTTTTCAGCTCTATATTCGCCAAATCCTTCTCTAAACCTTGTGTGCAAAGTCTTAAAGCATCATCAAGCAAGTCGATAGCTAAAGCCGCTTTTGACCCACGAAAATATGCCTGAACGTATAAGTATATTAAAACCACATGGTACATACATGAACACACACATATAGACAGACATACTTTGTTTACCTTTAAGTAGGATGGATTAAGCTTAATAGCAGCTTCCGCATCATTTAGTGCACGTCTATAATTGCCCAGCATCAAGTTCACGTATGATCTGTTTGCGTACACAATGGAGTTTTGCTGTGGATCTTCCATTCTCTGATCAATTGCACGTGTATAGCAATCCAACGCATCCTTGAAGTGGGTCTTTCCCTGCTTAACGTACGCATTCCCTTGTTCCTAAAATAAATAATAAACCATTATGATAATTTTGTATTAACATTAGAACCATATGCAGTAGCTTTATAACTTTCGTATAAGCTAAATCGTCATAATGAAAGTCCGTGTCTAATCTCTTCAAAGGCATCTCAAGCATTCCAAAAACATACATAAAGCACAATAATATCCATGTATGTCCCTCTGTCATATATAAGTTACATTGTGTGTATCTTACCTAATATGGCTTAAAATGGGTGTACTCTGCTGGTTGTCGTCTATGTTAAAATCATGATACGACAGTGCGATAGAACTAGATAATCACAATGATTTCGCTGGTGCACAGAAACACATATAACCATTACCGTGACTTGAAGTAATGGGAAAGTCAACAATATCATATATCTACATACATCACTCTCTTCCTTACATACCTTAAGCTCCAGGAAACTGGCCTCACGAAGTGCATCGATGCCCAGTAGATCATTCTTTTCTTGCTCGCTTGCAGCCTGCTCGCGGCTATCCAGCAGCAACGCCATCAAACCCTAAGCCTTCGAAATATAATAAGCCCTAAAAACAGAGCGCTAAATATTAAACGTTGATTAATCGTTCAATAAGCTTTAGATGCTATTAATAAAGATAGAAGTTAAAATGGATAACGGTAAAAAACAGAGACTCGATAAAACTGATTTCGAGTCCGTTGCAACACACCAAATTGAATTTTTTCCTTTTTTTCTTTTTCTTTTTCCTCTGTGCTTCCCTAACACCTAATGTACAGTAAGTAAACTCTGGAAGCCCTTCTAATCATCATCGTCTTCGTCCTCTTCCTCATTCTGCACAAACATAAAATGTTATACAAGCTCAGGCACCGTACACACACACACACACCTCAGCGCTTTCCTCTTCATTTTCCTTAGAATCCTCAGCAGATCCCTCTTCCTCGTCATCATCCTGTTACCAAACTATGAGCAAAACATACCGTACACAGGCTGACATACACATCAAACACATAAACTTTCATGTGTATATAAAATCGTCTCAAAACACGAACACACGCACACACACGGCCCAGATATATGCTTAGAATCTCTCGCGCATAGACAAAAACAAGCTTACTTGTTTCTTCTTGTAAGCAGCCATTGACTTGGTGTATTCATCCCGACTTTTAGCCGCTTTATCAACGTAGACTTTCTTCTCCTGAATACATACAAAAATAAGATTTAAGTTGTTAGAAAAATTCGTGTGCTAACTTACTTCCTCAGACATTTTGCTCCACTTATCTCCCGCAGCTTTCCCAACCTGCACAATATTAGACAAAGATTATACAACCACTAGTACAGTGACACACACACAGAGCTTACCGCTGCAACACCCTTCACATCCGGATGGTCTTCCTTGTACTTTGCCCTGAAGTCTTTCCTGCCAATCCAATAAGAATTAATCCCAGCAGAGATCTGAAAAGGAGTGTAACTTACAGGAACACGAAGAACGCAGTCGATGGACGCTTTGGCTGATTTGGGTCCTTGCTTTTCCTCTCCTTCTTTTGCTCTTCGCGGGCTTCTCCTTGACCGCAAGCTTCTTGTCACTGCAAGTATATTGACAGTTTAGACACACACGATATAACGACAAATAACAGTAAACGCATGAAGGGAAAGAAAGGACACCTTTTAGTCTTGGTGGCAGCAGACTCCTCAGCTTTTTTCTTCTTTGTTGAGCCAACCGGCCTTCCGCGTCCTTTAGACTCTTTCATCCTTGCCGCCTATACGTGAAGATTAGCAAAACCTATACGAAGCGTTCTTCCGCAGCTTACACGAGGTACAGAATCCGATGTAGCACCCTAGCAATCCAAAAACCTATCAAAATATCCCAAAAATCACATTAATCAGGGCAAAAGGTTTATTAAAAAGAACTAAAGAAGGGAAATAACAAAATACATCATAAAATCCCTTAAAAATGCGAATTTAATCACATAAATCTAGAAATTTCAGAAGATGCAGATCTCTTCACTAAGAAAACAGCTAAAACACTAATCTAATCAACACAAACACAGAATATCAGTAAGAAAACAGAAAAGCGGATCTTTTCACAGAGAAAAAATGGCGAAGTACTTACTTAAATAATGCAGAACTCGCGATCACAGACGAAATCCGAGTAGGGAAGACGCCATAGCCGAGCACCACAATACAAGGCAGCTACAAAGATGAGGGTTTGGCAGAAGGGCCGTCTATGAAGGTCCCTCTATAAAAGAGTGCAGCAGGCCTACTTCAAGCCGTCGGATCCACACAACCAACGGCTGGATATTACACGAATACACTAAGATTTTTTGCCCTTTGCCTCACATCGGCAGCGACCGTCGATCTTTGGAAAGCAACGGTGGAGATACACCGAGGCAGTCTGAAGAGTTTCTCAGCCCTTCAGATATGTGTAACTCGAATTTAGTGACCGGATATACCCGGTGATCTGACCGGATGTTCAAAATACAATTGCGTGGTTTCGAACGCGGGGTTTAAAGGCGGCTTCTAGTGCTGCCGGTGACGTGACCGGCTGGTACCGGTCCTCATTGATGGTACATTAGGCGGGAAAAATTGGCGCCTTTCTCAAATTTGATTTTAGCTATCTGCTTCCCACCCAAAGGAAGTCTATATAGGTTCCATGTGCATATCCCGTCAATATGGTAGATAAAATCAGAGTGTCATGGTTTGTAATAATCGAAACCCATTCCTCTGTTGTGTGTTTGTGTATATCTCTCATATATATATATATATATATATATATATATAACTAACTGTCGTGGTTGCCACGCATTCCTGTGTATCCGTGTGAATGTGTGTGGAACTCTCGCACACAATATACGTGTCAATATACATGTAATGCATACATGCTTTCATACATGTCATTACTTCTAACTCGTATATGTTATGTATACACGTAAGAAGACCAGTAGTAAGAAAAGATAGAAGCTATTATAGTTAAATTTATTGGTATTTTAACTAAAGCTTGAGAGAGTACTAAGTTACTAATACATAGATTGATTATAGAAATATAAGGGTATATACCATCCCCATTCCCACCACCGTCCTTGTACCTTTGCCAGCGTAAAAATAAAATCCTAAAAACCCGTCAACTTCATGCACTACTGTCTCTTGCTTACCTTCTATCCCCGAGACGCATGGTCAACTTTGCCATTTTTTCCACAATGACCCCGGAACGAGAAGCCCAGCCTCCGCCAAGACGCAGCATTGCTGACCGTAGATCCGTGTTGGTTTCCCGCACCGGAATGTGCATGGTGATGATCTTCTACAAAAACCGCAGATTCCATCTCGATCTGGGCAATCCTGACCGTCCCGAGTAGTCTCTCGGGAAGCTCATCTTCAATCTGTGATTCTACAAGGAAACCCATATCTACAACAACTGAACTAACATACCCTAGAGCCAAATGGAGAATGTAGGTTGCCACAGTCGAGGAACCGATATCCACATCGATCTCCAAGTAGTTGGGACCGCGTATATAGTGACAAGTTAGAGCTTTCCCCAACAAACATGCAGCATGATTCCCGACAGTAGCTTTCACGATCCACGGACCTCGGACAATCCGGTTGATGAGCTTGAACCTGCTGTTCCGAAATGCATCGTCTTCATGTATGAATCTGTACAGAAGCGACCCGGGTTGAATCGGATCATCCGTCAGGTAATAGAACACCGCACTGTAATTGTCCTTGCCGGGAACTTGGAGATTCACGGCGAAAATGAATGACTTGAGAGCTTTCCCATCGGAATTCGCCTGTTCTAGCGCCTTCCGAACGCGATTCTCCGGAAGAGCAAGAACATGATCGAGCTTACCGTGAGATTTAAGCCAGTCGACACCGAGCGGCTTCATAACCCAGTCTCCCGCTGGCGCCTTGAGCTTCCTGGCGAAGTAATTCGGACCTCGGACATGGAACATGTTACCTGGCGGAGACGCCCATCCGTTGGTGCCCGTATCTAGATCGATCTCGCGCAGAGATCCGCCATTCCGGACCGATTCCTTCCAGTCTCCGGAGTCCGAATCCCGAACTCCTGTCATGATCTTGGTTGCCGGATCAAGGACCACGGAAAATCCTGCGCATCTGAATAAGGACTCCTAGGACTGCCTTCCGCGGATCAGGGAAGAACACGCCGCATTACGCGGTGGGAAGCCCTAAATTCGGTGCTTCCTGGCTATGGCGCCTTGCTTCTTGCTAGTGGCCACGCTGGCGCGGGAATCGCCGTCGATCGGCTCTCCAGATGCTCCGCCACGTCACCACATACGGCTGACGTCACGTGAAGATACAGTTGTCAATGTATCAGAAGATTATTTTAGCGTGATATGAAACAAGAACGTCCTTACAAGAGAATCATGAGATACACTTTAACTTTTTCAAAATTTTGACTCCGGAGACAAACTTCATACTAAAGAAAACCTCCAAACGATTATCAAGTTTGTATTATTTGTAAGTTAAACCAGGTAAGCTGTTTTAACATTAGGCTCCTGTAAATGTGTTCCATAATAAGGCAGGCAGTTCCTTGTTCTTGTTATTGTTCACCATTGCAGAGAATGCAACCTCTGCGACCGCCACGTTACTCCACTTTCGACAACATTATCCGTTTTAAGGGCATGCCGGTAATGACTGACAATGCCTCTTGCAACTTGTTTGCTCTGCCCAACATGTCCACCACACATGTATAGTGCTCCACTGTGGGGGTGATGCCATGCTTTTGCATATACTCGAAGTATGCTTGGCCTTACCTGCATGGCTACAGGCTGTAAGTATTTGCAGGACTGTCACACCATTCATTTCCACACCGGCATCCTGCATTCTCTTCACAACACGAAACACTTTGGATGTGCCCCCACATGAGCTGTATCCTCCAATCAATTATGTTCGGATAACGCATCTTCAGCAGCAGCCATGTTGTCACATTTCCCATAGTAATCCACCAATTCATCTTGTTCCAATTCAAGTTTGTGAATCTGATCGTGAATTCTTTGCCCCATTTCTAATGCTCCTACGCTAGCACAAGCCTTGAGTGCCGCAACAAATGTCCAGAGCCGGAAAGCTTCACCATTTTTCACATATCCAAGTACCAATGCAGTCAGCAGACGACATCCCGGTAAACCATACCATCAGAAACATGTAGAGCACTTATCATGTTGCCACATTTGCTATACATGTTGCCACATATACGCCTCTCTCCAATCCATGTTCTCTGGCTAGTCTATGTATAATGATCCCTCTTCTAGACAAGATTCGTTGTCCACCTGCTTATGCAGCGTGCTAGAAAATATGTCCAAAGCCGCCCAATAGTCTCCATTTCCCACGTATCCAAGCATTAGAGAGTTCCATGAACAGCATTCCGGTGCATCATACCATTGAAAGTCTCCTGAGCTTGTAGCATGCTGCCGCACTTGCTGTACATGTCTATCGATGTGCTTGCCACAAATGCATGTTTATCAAAACCATGCTCTCTCGCTTGATCGTGAATGGCCATACCCTTCTAGTAAACAAGTCTTTTTGTCCACCTGTTTGCTAATTGCCAAGCCCACACATGCCTTTAGTGCAGCAACAAATGTAAACGTGTCCGGTAAACAGTCCATCTTCCACCGAATAGTCTTCATTTACCACATATCCAAGGACTAATGCGTTCCACGATACAGCATTGCGGTGGATCATTCTGTTAAAAACCTTGGGCATGCAACATGCTGCCGCATTTTCCATACATATCCACCAAGGTACTCGCAACGTATCTGTTGTTGTGACAGCCAGCTTCTATAGCTCTGGAATGCAAGAGCCTCCCTGCCACTCACATTTGCACATGGACTGCATTCTAATTGGAGAATAAATGATGAATTTCTGTTTCAGCCAATGGAGGGAAGTTTATCTGTGTCACTGGGAGGTAAACATATATAAATTTTAATTATTTTTATTTTTTTGCTAAATTTTCAGTTTTGTTTTTAGGTGTTTTCTATTTGTACATTTACAAATCGAGACTTACCCAGTCTTCTTTTGTGTGTAGCATTCTCAGGTGTAATTTTATTTTCTGTGTAGTCCCGTTGGACAACATTCCTGCCGTGGCGTTGCAGATTTTACCGTTGTATCTATTTTCAGCCTGTTTTTGTGCTCTCTTATGCATTTTCTTCCTGTCCATTTCTTCCTTTGGCTTCACAGATTTTGAGTCAGATTTCACATTCTCGTTCGATTTTGTTGATTTGTTGTTGCATGTCTTCCCTTTGTCTTCTATGGCAGCCCACTTAAGGGCTTTCTCGTTTTTCTATTTTGGGTCCAGAGTACTTGTCGTTCTTGCTTTATTTTCGATTTGTGCATTATGGCTATTTCGTGTGTCTGTCTGTCCCCAGCACCCGTATACACACGTTTAGAATATATGTGGACATGCCTGTGTGTGTATTGCATATATAGATATTGATGAAGTACATATATGTTTATATATGTGTAATCCATATACTAATAGCAAGTGTACATGGTTAACCCAATTTAAGATTATATAGTGCTAATTAATAAACAATAGTTGATACATAATATGAAATTAAAAGTAGCAAAATCTGGTTATGGATATTTCCTACTGGGTTTCCAAGGTACATTTCTTCCTCTCCCTTTCTTTATCTCTCTAGTACATGTATATTTTTAATAGACCAACGCATGTGTTATAATCTAGAAGTGGAATGATTCAACAATGTTTAGGATTCTAATCCAAAGCTAAATTGTGATCCTAAAAGCTAATTACAGGAAAGTAACAGTAATACACATATACACACAATTTTATTAAAAGAATGTAGCTTTACAAGTGATTATAGTGGTGGCAATTGATATTTTATAATTAATATCTTATATTAATAATTAGTCTAACACATTAAATCGGACATAGTAAGTTATATGTTTAGTGGTGTTCTATAAGATTTATATGTAGCATTCTAAATATCTTATCTTATCTTAATTTAATAAGATGCATGTTTTAATAAGTTGTAGTGTGGTGTAGAACACACATTAACATTTCAAATGTTTTCATTTAGCATGTTTTATTAATAATTTAATGAGTAACTCATTAACTTTGCATGAAGTGTCATTCAGTTTGGGTACATATCTTGCTAATTCAATATTGTGTGATAATCTTTGTATTTTAAAAAATGATACACAAAGTCCCTATATAATGCAAGAACTAACATTTAATACAACTTAAAATAACAAAGCACTATACGCAAAACTCAATCGGTAAGATCTATTTAGTTTATAAAATAAAAATACAAGCTACTTTATATATACATTAGGATTTTCAACACACATATGTACTATACTTTAAAAGTAATTCATTTAAGATATAAAATAATAATAAGTAAAAATTAATAAATCATAAAGTAGATGGATCTTGCATTGGAATGAATGTTAAAAATATTAAAAGGTAAAAGATCTTACAAATAATGTTTACGATCTTTCTCACAATGAATTTATAAACAACCTCTTTATTTTTAATTTAATTGCCTCCTATTCTTGATTATAATTGATTGAGAAATTAATTAAGAATAAGAGATAATTAAATTAAAAATAAATAGGTCATTCATGAATTATTACAAGGAAGATCGTAAATATTCTTTGTAAAATCTTTTTACCTTTCAATAATTTTAACATTCATTTCAATGTAAGATCTATCCACCTTATGACTTATTAAATTTTATTTATTATGGTTTTATGTCTTAAACGAATTATTATTAAAGCATAATACGTGTGTGTTAACAATCTTAATGTATATATATTGAAGTAACTTATATTTTTATTTTATAAATTAGAGAAATCTTATCGATTAAGTTTTGTATATAGTATTTTATTGTTTTAAGTTGTATTAAATGCTAATTCCTGCATTATATGTGTTGGTGAAAAGGACCTTGTGTATCTTTTTTAAATATAAAAATTATCACACAATAATGAGTTAGCAAGAAATGTACCCAAACTAGAGAACACTTCAACACACTTCATACAAAATTAACGAGTTATTCATCAAATTATTAGTAAATATGCTAAATGAAAAACGTTTTGAAATGTTAGGGTGTTATTTCTACATCACACAACAACTTATCAAAACATGCATTTTATTAAACTAAGATAAGATAAGATATTTAGAATATTATATATAAATCTTATAGAACATAATTAAACACACTATAACTTACTATGTCCAATCTAATGTGTTAGACTAATTACCAATGCAAGATACTAATTATAAAATACCAATTGCCACCACCAAAATCACCTATAAAGCTACATTTTTTTTAATGAAATTTTGTGTATATGTGTATTACCATTACTTTTAATAAATCTTAAATCACTACAAATATATCCTATAATTAACTTTATATCTACCATTAAATTAGGATTCCATTTTGGCTTTGGATTAGGATCCCAACATTATTAAATTATTCCACTTATAAGTTTTAACACATGCATCGGTCTATTAAAAAATACATGTATTAAAGAGATGGAGAGAAAGAGAAAGGAAAGAATGTACCTTAGAAATAACCAGGTTTTGCTACTTTTAGTTTCAATTATGTGTAAACTATTGTTTATTAATTAGCACGATATAATCCTAAATTGGGTTAACCATGTCCACTCCAAACACTTGCTATTAGTATATGGATTATACACACACATATATAAACACTCATATGGACTTCATCAATATCTATATATGCAATACACACACATATATATACACACATAGGCACGCCCACATATATTCTAAACGTGTGTATACGGGGGGCAGACAGACACACGAAATAACCATAATGTAAAATAAAAATAAAGTAAGAACGATAAGGACCCCATACCCAAAACAGAAGAATGCAAAAGCCCTAAGTGGGTTACCACAGAAGCGAAGGGAAGACAGGTAGCAGCAAAATCGAGCGAGAATGTGAAATCTGACTCGAAATTTGTGAAACAAAAGAAGAAAGTGCACATGAGAAAATGCATAAAAGACACAAAAATAGGCTAAAAATAGATACAACGGTAAAATCTGCAATGTCATGGCAGGAATGCTGTCCAAAGGACCATACACAAAATAAAATTACACTTGAGAATGCTACACCACAAAAGAAGACGGGTAAGCCTTGATTTGTAAATGTACAAGTAGAAAACACCCCCATAAAAACAAATTTGAAAATTTAGCAAAAAAATAAAAATAATTAAAATTTACCTATGTTTACCTCTGAGTGACACATGTAAACTTCCCTCCATTGGCTGAAAATAAATTCATCATTTATTCTCCAATTAGAATGCACTCCATGTGCAAATGTGAGTGCTACATTTGCTTTTACAATAAGAGTAGCTCCTAGGTATGGACCACACAATATAAACTTTTTTTATATTCTTCTATATTAACAGAACACATATCTAATGTAACAACAGAGAGATAAAATTTCTTTTTTGGTTTGTACATATAGAAAATGGTCAAAGATTCTCATTCACCAACTTATGTACCTGAATTTGACTGGTTTGAAATATAAATATGTACCTTACTTAATATCAAGGCATGCATCTTATTAAACTAAGATAAAATAATATATTTAGAATGCTGCATATAGATCTCATAAAACACCAGTAAACACTATAATTTACTATGTCTGATCTAGTGTGTTAGACTAACTAAATTAATAACAATGCCTAGTTTCCATGTAATGTCCTGATTGCCTTCCTCCTCCACGAATATGTTTGATCACTCGCTTGTCTAAGCTACATAGCCCGTAGCTTTGCAAGCCGGAGATGGTTTCTTAACTGGGTCTATTGACAATGGCAAGTATGAAGTCTTTGCTCACCTCATCTGTATTTGCCTCATGTCTCATTCTTTGCCCCATTCTACACTAGCACAAGCCTTGAGTGCCGCAGCAAATGTGAACCTGTTCGGTGCACAGTCCATGATGGTAAACACGTCCAGAGCCTGCAAAGCTTCACCATTTTCCACATATCCAAGTATTAATGCAGTCCAGCAGACGACCTCCCAGTAAACCATACCATCAAAACATCTCTAGCACTTACCATGTTCCCACATTTGCTATACGTATCCACAAGGGTGCTTGCCACATATACGTCTCTCTGCAATCCATGTTCTCTGGCTAGTCTATGTATAATGATCCCCTCTTCTAGACAAGATTTCTTGTCCACTTACTTATCAGTCGCCAAGCCTACACATGCCTTGAGTGCAGCGACTAAAGTTATATGGTTTGGTGCACAGTTCATGCTAGAAAACATGTCAAAGCCACCGAATACTCTCCAATCCCCACGTATCCAAGCATTAGAGAGTTCCACGAGACAGCATTGCGTGCAACATGCTGCCACATTTTTCCATACATGTGCACCAAGGTACTCGCAACGTATCTGTTGTTGTGACGGCCAACTTCTATAGCTCTGGAATGCAAGAGCCTCCCTGCCGCCAAGTCCTGGCTCTTGCCGCATTGTTTCAGATCAGCAAACAAGTTCCAAACAGTACTTTCTGTTTGCCTTGAACAGACTCGTCTTTTTATTAATGGAACTTCTCCAGTTAATCTTGGGCAAGAATTAGACATTTCTACAACGGCTCGGATAAATAGATATCACCTGGGAACATAAAGAAAATTCAAAATGAAGCGAATATTATATGTGAAGGGTACAGATGACAAGTTGAATATCCAACGGTGGCAATGTAGTTGTTATTTTACATTTCAATGTCCTAAAATCTAATGGAAGAAGAGACTAGGGTTCTAGTGACAGGGGGAAGCGGATTCTTGGGTGGAGCTTTGATTCGAGAGCTTCTGTCTAGCAGCCGCTACCGTGTGCGAGCTCTTGTCAGGAACATTGATCGCATTTCCGCAGATTTTGATGAGGAGCTACAGTCTCAAATCGAATTTGTTCAAGGTATATGTATATATACATATGGTGTGTGTATTGAATTGGTAGAAAACAGGTGATGTACTGGATCTCCAGTCGTTAATCCGTGCATGTGAAGGTTGTCATGGCGTATTTCATGTTGCAGCCTATGTGAAAAGTTGGGCACCGGACCCGTCTCGATTCTTCGAGGTAAAGTAAATTATGTAGGATTTGCTTGTGATTATGTCTGTCTTGCAGGTAAATGTTGGTGGCCTCAAGAATGTAACTGCAGCTATCAAATGTACCAGTTCTGTCAGGAAGCTTGTGTACACTTCTTCATTTTTTGCTCTTGGTCCAACTAAGCCTGGTGAAGTTGGTGACGAACAGCAGGTATACGCTAAATGACGTCTGTTTGTATATATATATGTGCACACACACATATGGACTATTTTCCATGGTTTACAGGTTCATTCTGGCAAAAACTTCTGCACAGAATATGAAAGGTCAAAACTCGAAGCAGACAAAACTGCACGAAGTGCAGCAGCACAAGGATTGCCTATTGTTCTTCTCTATCCTGGAGTTATATACGGCTCTGGTAAACTCACACGAGGAAATATCATAGCAGATATAGTAAGTGCTATGTGTGTGTTCCTATTCACTTGTCTCTAACATTCTATACCCAGCTTATTGAACGGTTCAACTGGCGATTACCTGGCTATATAGGATTTGGACATGACAGATTTTCATTTTCTCATGTAGAAGACGTTGCCAAAGGTTTCGTAGTAGAAAAGAAAACACACACGCACGCGCACACACGCACACAATTCTGGAATGTTTGCAGGTCAGATTGCAGCGTTTGAGAAAGGTCTGAACAGTGAAGGATATATCCTTGGTGGAGAAAACAAGTCTCTAAATGACGTGTTTAACATTGCTGCCGACTTGACATGTACAAGGAAGCCGTGGTTTAAGATTCCACTTTGCATGGTCTGGTTATATGGCTTTGTTTCAACAGTTTTTGCCCGCATTACTGGAAAGAGCCCATCGTAACACATCCTGTAAGTTCATTAGAATTTCACCTCTTTCTACACATATAGACGTCTGTGTGTGTGTGTCTTGTTGGTTGCTTGCAGGCCGTTTCCGTGATAAAGCGGCAATGGGCGTATTCAAGTGCCAAGGCTGAGAAGGAGCTTGGGTATGAAGCGAGGCCGCTTAAAGAGGGACTAGCTGAAATGCTGGATTTTCTGAAGGAGAAACAGTTGATCACATATTAGGTAATACTCTGGAAAGCTAAAATAATAGGATTTCCTTCAATGCATATGTTACAATATTGTATATTTCATAGTTTAGGATTCATGTAAAAGATAGTATAGCAACCAAAACTCCCTTAGGATACTACATTTTTCTTCTTCACTTCTTCAGCCAGCAGGACTGTAAATGCAAGACAGTTTATGAGTTTTTGCATTTGTATCACACACACGCACACACACCCTGTAAGGGGAAGGGGAATGGATAAGCACGTCCATTGTAGCAAACTCTCTGGTAGGACCATGCTTGATATCGTCAAACATACCAAGCACTTCCTTTATACTGGGACGTTGATTAGGTACAAAAGCAGTACATAGAAGCCCAATGCGTGTAGTCCCTTCAATAACATACCTGTTTTCACATTCTCTGAGACCCGAAATAATTAAATCTAATGTATATACACACCTGTTTGTGTCATCACTTAATGCCGAAACAATAACAGGATCAACTATATCTTGTATATTGTGTTCTATAACCCAGTCACGGAGAGTCTGTCCTTCCCTTGAAGCATATTGCATATTGGTGAGGTGCTCGTTATCATCTCCAGTAGCAGAACTCCATAGCTATATACATCACCTTTTGTAGATACCCGTAACGAAGTTCCGTATTCTTATAACGAAAAGAAGTCCCTTCAGTATGTATGCATGTGTGTGCGTGTGTGTTCATACCTGGTGGAGCATAGCCGATGGTGCCTTTAAACGCACTTATGGAAGCATCCATAGCTTTCCCATCTAGAAGGAGCTTTGACAGGCCAAAGTCAGCAACATGAGCCCTCATCTCAGAGTCGATAAGCACATTGCCAGGCTTCAAGTCACAATGTATCACCGGGTTCTTCAACTCATGATGCATGTAGTGAACACCCTGCGCTACATCCAGTGCAATCTGTAGCCTATTTTCCCAGCCAAGACTCTTACTTGCCAACTGGCTTGCGAGAGAGCCATTGGACATGTACTCCATCACTAGAGCTTTAAGCTCGGGTGACCAGCAGTACCCCAGAACCCTGGTAAGGTTCCGGTGTCTTAATGCATCTAGTGTAGCGACCTCGGACAGAAAGGTTCTGTGAATAATGTTCGAGTCGACACCTTGATTGCATAAGTTTTCCCGTTGGATGCATTCCCCTGTAAACCTTGCTAAAGCCCCCTGATCCCAGTAGGTTTGCACTGTCAAATTCCCCCGTCATTTCTGATAGCTCCTCAGCTGTGTAACATACAAGTCTACTGCCACCGATCGTTCGCCTTTGTTTACCGCATTTCCATCTCAAAATGCACACAAGGAAAATGGATGCCACACCCAACAAGAATGCAGCACTACTAACAAGTATTATACCTGTCCTTGTCAGTTTCTTTCTTCCTCTATTACATTGCCTGTTCAGAACCCGCCCACACAAGTCGGGGTTGTCTGCGAAAGACGTGGAGTTGAACCCGCTGAAGGGGCCTCGGTTTGGAACTTCACCTTGCAGCTTGTTGCTTGAGACACTGAAGAACGTCAAGTCTGGTAGCGATGTAAGGGACTCTGGTATTTTACCACTCAAGCGGTTGAAAGAGAAGTCGATAACCACAAGGGATTTCATGGTGCCGATTTCGTTGGGTATGGAACCAGTCAGCTGGTTTGAAGAGAGATTCAAGTTGTACAGCCCTTTGCAACCACTGATGTGTGGAGGAATAGGGCCAAAGAACGTGTTCGACGCAAGAGAGACTGAGACAACTTTCTGCATTTCTCCTATCCAGGAAGGAACGGATCCACTTAACGAGTTATGAGACAGGTCGAAGCTTGTCTGCAAGTTTCTCAGGTTACCCATACCAGACGGTAAGCTCCCACTCAGCATGTTGTACGAGAGATTCAAATGCTCCAGCTTGGTAAGCTGGCCAATGCTACTCGGAATGTGGCCCTCGAGAAGGTTACTGTCCAACCGTAAGCTTGTTAAGCTTTGAATATCACCAAGCTCATTTGGAATGCCACCTGAAAACCTGTTGTAAGAGAGCATGAGGACGCCTAGATTCTTGCATTTGCTCAAGGCTGAGAACGGGATCTCTCCAGAGAGCTGGTTACCATGCAAGTACATCTGTTGGATGCTTCTCATATACCCAAGTGTGTCTGGCAAGGTGCCAGTGAGGTTGTTATAGGACACAGCAAGGTGGTACAATGCCGAGAGGTTACCAATACTCCGTGGAAGACGGCCACTGAAACCATTCTCATAGAGTTGTAACTGCTTTAGGTTGACGAGGTTTCCCACTTGAGCTGGGATTTCCCCAGTGAAGGAGTTGTGTCCGAGGTCAAGAACTTGAAGGCCGGACATGTTTGCAACTGCAGTGGGAAAGGAGCCTGACAAACTGTTATTCATCACCCGAAGAATCTCCAAGTTCCGCAGAGCGCCAAGGGCGAGTGGAATACTACCTGAGAGGCTGTTGTACTGGAGCTCCAGGTCCTGGAGCATGGTACAGTTACCTAGTGAAGGAGGTCTCACCCTGGAGACCGTTCTGGTACAGACTGAGGACAGTCAGCTGCTGGAGCCTACCGAGTGATGCTGGTATAGCACCGGTAAGCTGGTTCTCATATAGTGCGAGCTCACTTAGCGCAAGGAGATCTCCCAACTCATCAGGTATGTTCCCAGTTAAGTTGTTCTGGAAAATGTACAGTATTTGTAGTGTCTGAATAGACCCGAGTTCCTTAGGGATGTTACCAGTGAGATTGTTTAAAGACAACTCGAGGTCTACCAATGAGGAGCAATTCGACAAAGACGATGGTATACGACCACTCAAGTTGTGTCGTACAGATACAGGTGAGTAAGGTGGTAGAGGTTACCGACCGAGAACGGTATTTGTCCGATGAAGTGATTGGAGTAAAGAATGAGCTCCTCGAGTGCAACCAAGTTTCCAATCTCCACAGGGATTTCCCCAGAGAGGCTGTTTTTGAACAGATACAAGCTTTTCAGTCTTGTGAGAAACCCGAGTTGACGAGGTATACTCCCAGTAAGGTTATTTTTACATAGTAAGAGATCCTCTAGAGCTGTGCAATTTCCTAGTGACGAAGGTATGGAGCCTTGCAAACTGTTGTCGTATATATAGAGCGTGCGTAGCTTTTGCAAGTTACTCAGTACTAGGGATCGTACCTGTGAGCTGGTTGGATCCGAGGTAGAGTCCCCTAAGGGACGTGGAGTTACCGAGCTCGGGCGGGATCGAACCGGTGAGGTTGTTCATCTGGAGATCTATGCTTGTTATGTGCTTGAGCTTTCCCAAATGTGGTGTTATGGAGCCTTCCAAGCTTGAGCTTGAGAGGTTGAGAGATATAACATGTGAACCTTGTTTGTTGCATCTGATGCCATTCCATTTGCACATTGGCTTGCTTGCCACCCAGTTATGCAATACTCCGAGCGGATCGCTAGTTATAGACTTGAGAAAATTGGACATGGCTTCCATGTCTTCGTTGCTGTCATTGCCCTTGGCTGTGTAAAAATGTGTGTCAACTATTTATGTACTGCATGACACTCTCTCTCTCTCTCTCTCTCTCTCTCTCTCTCTCTCTCTCTCTTCTCTATATATATATATATATATATATATATTCCAGATACATTACTATGAGACATTAACAATACATACCTGAAATGAAATGTTTTGAGCGTTAAGATGTGCATAAACAAAGGAATGTGACATGAAGATTGCTGTGAGAAGAGATATGAAGAGGCTGCATTGTGACGCCATGAACCTGTCTAGTAAGTCGCGGTCGCATAAGAATTTAGAAAAATTCACAAGCGTGTTTATTTTATTATTCGTACATTGTTACACACGTTTTCCCCTGAAAATAAGATATGATGACGATTGAAAAAAAACCCGCTTTGTTGACAAAGTGTACATTGAATGATGTTTTAGTAATTTACTTTCTATGACTTTAATATCATTAATGATTTAAAATATTTAATTAATGAAATGAATGACTTACCTTATTCATGTCAAAAAATTAAATTTTATAATTTGGATTTAATTCTGAAAACTTCTTTATAAAACATAAGATTATGTATACAAGTTAAGTGAGCACCATATTCCTTATTGACTAAAGGGGAAGTTAGAGAACTAACTTCGGAAAGGACAAAGAAATTATTAAAAAAACTAGAAAAGTATATTATAAATAAATATATTATAAAAATTAAAAAGATTCTTGACCCAGACTTTTCTTTTATATTTTAAAATCTTTCTATATTTCAAATCAATACTCACATCCATAGTTACTAATTAACGCGTTGGGGTGAAAATTTACTATTAATAACTCATTTGTAACGTCACGTTGTAACACATGTTCGAGTTCGAGTCACATCTCTTTCATATTCCGAATTTAAATTAATTTTTCAGTTAGGTTCATTCATTATGCTTTTAAATTTTTTAATGTTAGATTGGTCTTAAATCAAACATTGCGTTTGAATAAAAATTTGTCATTCATAACACCGTTTATAACATGTACATATGCAACGTTTGAAATTTCGGTTTTGTGTTTTGGTGCTTTGGTGTTTTGAGGCTTATTGGGTTGGGATTGTTACAATTACCTTGTTGGGTTAAGACTTGTTCAATTATCTTATTATTCTATTAGTATGCATGCCTAGAGTTCATGAATTTAATTATTTAATAATAATTTATTATTGTTAAACTGGACCTTTAACCCAGTTTTTATTTTTGAATTTGGATCTTTAATTAATTATTATACTTAATCAGGTTTACCAATAATCCTTAACCTAATTATTATTTTTAACATGTTAATTTAAATTTTTAATTATGAGTTTATCCTTAAGTTAAGCTCTTAGATATTTTATATTTTCATGTGGTAATAACTATTTTAATATCCTTAACCGAATTATTATTCTTAACTTGACAAGTGTATTCCTAAGTTAAACCCTTAGTTTACCTATGTATAGGCTTAACTATTAATAATTTAATTGAGTTGTTATTTTTAACCAAGTGAGTAGTTAAGCCTTTAATTTCTTACGTTTACATTTAATTATTTAATGACTCTTAACTCTATTATTAGTCTTACTTTGGTGACTTACAACTTAAATTAGTGTGTATATGTGATTACACATAGAATCTCTTTATAAGTTATTATGTGATAACTTAACTCTTTTTAATTATTGTGTTATATAGAATCTCTTTTAAGCTAGTATGTATATTGATAACTTAACTCTTTTTTTTTCTTAAAAATACTTTGTATATGTGATCGTAACTTAATTCTCTCCAAGTTATTATTGTGTTAAAATTCTCAAGATTTAGGATAATCATTAAATGGGGATTTAAGATGGTCATTGTATAAGATTTAAGAACACATGTTTAAAATCATTAAATAAGATTTAAGATAATTATTGATGAAGTTATTTATGATAATTATTGAATAAGATTTAAAATGGTTAATAGATAGGATTTAGGATGAACATTGATGAGGTGTTCATAATAATAATAAATTTATTACGGTTCCATTCACTTTTTACCCTAATATATATAATTTTGTTGGATGGGGCTACATGGGTTAAAGCTTTAGGATGGTCGTTGAATTGGCCACATGGGTTTTGAATTTAAGATGGTTGTTGAATATAATTTAAGATGACCATTGATAAATATTAATGACACATACTCATACCTAGGCTTAATTATTTAATAATTCTTAACCTAGTGAGTTTATTCTTAAGTTCCTATACATGGGCTTAATTATTTCATGTCTAACATGGTGAATTTATGTTTAAGTTCGACCTTTAACTATTCATGCATGGATTTAATTATTTAATGACCCTTAACCCCTTAATCTAGTGCCCTTAACCTAATTGTTATATAAGATTTTCAAATGTAAAATATATTTATAAATCTTGTATTTCTTTTTTTCTTTTTAAATTAATTTTTTTTTAAAGTTTACATTTCATTATAAAAATAATTGACTTTATTCTTAATTTTCTAATGAAAATAATCTCTAAATTTAGATTTTTTTTCAAAATTAAGAAGGCTTTTGAAAGTTAAATAAAATACAAAATTCTTTTTGTTCATGAGGAAACATAATTTATATTTGGAGTAAGCAAGTTGGTAATATTGTATATATTAATCTCACGTTGATAAACAATTAACATTTCTATCAAAATTAGTAATATATACATTAAATATTACAAAATATTTTAATATATATTAATGGATTTATTTTGGTTTTATTAGAATGAATCATCTTTATATATACTTAGATGTAGGAAGGATAGGTGATGTCCATTAAACAAAGTGAAGGCTTCACATATTAAAATTCAACATTAACAATTGATTTATTAAATTATTTGACTCTTTTCTAATACATATAATTTAATTGAATGTAATGTATATAAATAAGGGGCATTCCCATGCTCACTAATTACTCATAATGTTTTATTTTGATTTGTTTTTCAATTTATGGAGAGATTAACACAATTAAGACGTGTGGAAGAATTAGTTCTCTTCAAGTATATATATTAATTTATCAATTACATATAATCTAATAATAAGATTGTCTTAAAATAGATAATTTGCATTTGAACTGTGAATAAGTCAAAATTGGACTTGTTTTTAAACAATAACAATTTTTCATAAGTGAAAAAGAAGAATCCAATGATTATGTATATGTATACAGATATATGAAGGTTTTCTTTTCAAAATGTTATAATCATGTTGCATTGATTCAAAAGCATGTTTACAAGTTATAATTTTATAAACACACATAATCAACATATATAAATATATCAATTATACATTATACATTTGAATATATTTCATATCATTTATATCATTGACTTTCTTAAAGATGTGTTGATTAAGTTGTGTCATAGTTTTTATCATGATTATTATTTACTTTGTTACTTAACAAAATATATTAACAAACCTTAGATTTAGTAGGAAATAGGTATGCTTAGTGTACTTTGGTATTTAAGAATAGTTTCATTAGATATCTTTAAAGAACTTTAAGCGAAACTAGAATTTAATTACTTTATAAAAAACATTCTTCATTTCTTAAATGTTCCAATTATATAATTTATATTCATGGTTGATTTTGATGAGTTTGGCATGTTAGATAGAGTTAATAACACTCATAAACCCTTGTCCTAACCCTTGTGGTAGTTTTCATCAAACCTTAATCGACATTTCATTTACATAAACAAGAAAATAGGGGGGCGAGGGGGCGAGGGCAAGAGAGAGGGCAATTGAGTTCTTTATCAGAGTTTTGATTTGAAGGGCCAACACATGGTAATACGTGGATGTCAAGTGGCCATTCAACTTCATCACCTTATGTAAGCAACATTAAGTTTTTCAAAACGACTTTGAGAGTCTAATTTAAATGCCTAAGTAGGTATGAGATTTATGATCCCGCCCTAAGTCCCTTAGAGTGACTACCCTCGTGACTTTTGAGAATAATATAAGTATAATTTAGAATATTACCCTAGGAGACCTAAACATGCTCATGCCCTAACATGTGCCTTGCACATACCCTTGTGACAAAGCTTAAGGTATCATGACTTACCCTTGAGGAATTACCCTTAATCAGGAGTATAACCCTTTTAGGGCGATAATGGGTACCTTAGACCCATGATTAATCCCTAAGGATACCCTAGTCCTAGGGTTAATACTTTGTGAGTGTTATGTTAAGCAAATCCTTAAGTCTAAGTTTAAGCAAATCATGCAAGTGTCTTATGAAAAGGCTTTTACTAATGGCCTTAGGTTGTTCAACCCTTGACATGTTCACATATCTTCAGGAAGAACATCCCAATCAAGTGTGCTAATTATGAGACTTAATTATGAGACTTAATCTCTCTCGAACAAATGCCCAAGGTTTAGCACTCTAATGCAAACATAAACACACCTACTTACTAGAATATCCAACCCCTAGGCATTAAACCTATAACACATCTTTAAAGGGTATGACTTACATGCTGTATCATGTGTTGTATAACCTAATGTCACATGTTCTTAAAATGTAAGCTAGCCTATTAAACTCAAGAGTTACACCTAGTGTCATGAAAGTGGCTTGAAAATGCCAACCCTAAAATCTTTTTTGTGAACCCTTAAAAACATGGTAAAGAGAACTTGTTTGCCAAGATTTCACACTCACAATTAGATAAGGGCACAAACAATGTTCACATTGTAAGTCATGATGTGTGGGCCTAATTGGTTATGAAATTGTTTTTAGGTTGGGGGAGGAAGAGGTTAGAGACAAGCCTTAACCTCTAACTTAATGGAACATGTACTCCAACAAGACCTCATAGATGTATAAATAGATTACTGAACGAAAGGAGTTAGTTAATCCCTTGAATGCAACATATCTGACCCTTATACCCTTACATGATGGAAGTTAGGGTAGTTGACAATACAAACTTAAACTTGCACCAGTAGAAGAATAATGAAGCTTTCTTTTTAACGTTAAAACTCTCATTATATATACCTACTTAATGTATGTGATGGAGGCCACACCCTCCCCTCCATATTTTCCTATTTTTAAAGTGTGATGACATGGAATCTTTAACTTAACGATCCACCGACCCTTAAACTTTACCCAAGGGGTCTAAGGCATGGGTTTATGACAACTTTAGTTGTGTTTTTAACTCTATTTAACATGTCAAACTCATTGAAACCAATTAAGAATCTAACTAGGACATGAAAAATAAATTGAAAGTTTTTAGCACTTTCATCTAAAAATGTGTGAAGCATGTGTTTTCTTGGTAGGGTTAGGGTATGAACTTGTTTAGGTCTTATGAGGCAAGATCTTGAGTGTGTTTCAAGTTATCTTCTTGAGTCATGAGGGTAATCACTTTAAAGAACTTAGAGTGGACCCTAAGTTACTTGCCTACTTGAGCATTTGAATTATACTCTTGGGGTTGTTTTGGAAAACTTAGCCTTATTTACACAAGGTGATAATGTCGAATTACCACTTGGCAACCACATGTTACCACGTGTTAGCCTTTCTAGTTAAAACTTTGACAAATTGAATTACATAATTATAAGATTTTATGATAATAGATTAAATAATGCTTAGTTCTGAAAGATAATTGCTAAAGTGCACATAACTCCTTAAAGTTGTATGCACTATATAACATCTTTATCAATTTAGTGTCAAGGTAAACCATTATCTTAATAAAATATATGCAAGTTAATCAAAATAATAAGGGTATATATGATGGTGTGTAGTGGAGTACATAACAATCCATAAGATGTTTCCACATTTGCTATGGAAACACATTCCCACATGTTAATCGTATGAAATTGAATGTGATATTACTTTACAATGAGCCTTCATGTGTACTCAATAAGTTTTGTTCAATAAAATATATTACATATTTACTTAGGGTTGAATATTCTAAAGGTCGAACATAGATTTATCAATGATTAATGATTTATAATAGTGACATGATGATGCAAACAACAAATCATGAATGTAGTAAGTGTTACTCACATGGGTTACCCTTAACCATCTTATATAATAAGTTTATTTAATGTGTGTGTGTGTGTGTGTGTGTCTATTTGTGTGTTTGTCATCAATGCCCCATCAACAACCATTTTAAATCCCATCAACAACCATTTTAAATCCTATATAACGGCCATCCTAAATTGTCTCATTAGCGACCATTGTAAATCCTAAGAGTTTAAAGATAAATTCATCACAATTGAATTAAAAATCTAGCTTAGAAATAAACTCACCAAGTTAAGGATAACAACTGGGTTAAAAGTCCAGTTTAGGGATAGATTATTTTATATAACCTTATAAGAAGATTAGTACACATGTTCACTATTGATGGGCTTAATTAGTTAATAATATTCATTCTCTAGTGTTCTAAAACTCTAGACAATGAAGTGACAGTGAAAGGATGTGGAAAGTACAAAGTAAACAAGTTAAATTTTTAGTAATTCAATTATATTTTTTATGATTTTTATAATAAGAAAAAGAGAGGAAGACTTAGAAAATAAATAGAAACTTTTATTCAATTTGATAAAAAGATGATAAAACAAATGCAATTATAGGGGCTGAAGAAAATGCCACAACTTCTATTAAAATTCTTTTTAGACTTTGAAGCATCCTTTGGGTTGTTTACATAAAGTTTTGAAAAATGGTGAATCTTTTCTTACTTGATTAAAACTTAGTGATTAATTTTTGTTTCATATTAAACCAATACATTATTAAATGTAAATGTTGTGAAGAAGCTAAAAAAGTAAACACTTTCACAATAGAAGACTTTAAAATATTCTAGGTTTTTCCTTTTGTTTATTTTTATATTAGTTGCTCAAATTGTTGATGCTAATAAGAGACAAGAAGCAACTCGTGCTCGAGGCCTTATGGATCAAATGTAAG
Source organism: Selaginella tamariscina (assembly GCA_003024785.1). Taxonomy (NCBI): domain Eukaryota; kingdom Viridiplantae; phylum Streptophyta; class Lycopodiopsida; order Selaginellales; family Selaginellaceae; genus Selaginella; species Selaginella tamariscina. The sequence continues at coordinate 77,887 of PUQB01000765.1, read as the reverse complement.
CACAACTTTTAAAGTGCAACCAATTTAGAATCATGAAAATGCTTAGTTTTGTACATCACACGATTGTGTTTAATTAGGAAAATATATAGTTATGTCTACTATGGTGCTATATGTTTTCCCATTGTAAATAAGTATTCAAGCAATGTCAATACAATAGCTATTAGAGTTTTACCAACACACGTGGCTGCCAAGTGGCCATTTGGCGTCATCACCCTGTGTGAGTAACACTAAGTCTTCCAAGATAACCCTAAGAGTCTGACTATAGGGCCAATTAGGCAAAAGACTTAGAGTCCTACCCTAAGTCCCCTAGAATGACCATCCCCTGAACCCTAGAGGATAACCCGAATAAACTTTAGGATCCTGTCCCAGTAGACCTAGACATGCTCATGCCCTAACCCCACAGAGAAGATGTGTGTCACACAACCCCTGTGACAGAGCTAAGGCATCGTCACTTATCCCTTGAGGAATCACCCTCATCCGGGAGTACAGCCCCTTTAGGGTGACAAGGGGTACCTTGAACCATGACTAACCCTTAAGGGTTTGGGTGGCTAAGTCATACCGTAGACCTAGGGCTAGTACTTAGTGAGGACATGAGTGTGCGCCGTAGGCGGACATGAGTGTTCTACTAAGCAAACTCCCTAAGACTAGGTTTGAAAAACCCTAAGTACATGACCTTGTAAGTGCTTCACGAAAAGGCTCTTGCTAACAGGCTTAGGTTGTTCAACCCCTGGATTCCAAGGAAACACTCCCTAGCCAAGTGTGCCTAAGCATACCTAGTTACAAGACCTAACCTCCCTTGAGCAAATGCCCAAGGCTTAGCACCCTAGCACAGAGCACAAGCATGCATGTTTGTCAGAGTATCCAACCCCTTGGCAACAAGCTCATGACACAACCCCAAAGGGCATGCCTTGGGCATTGTATCGCGTGACGTCTAGCCCAGTATCACATCTTCATATGACACTGCCTTCCACGATGTGGGTTATCATGCCATAGCCCTTAGATTCGAGAGTTGCACCAAGTGCCACAAACGTGGCTAATAAATGTCAACTTTAGAACCCCTTAGTGAACCCTCAAGAACTAGGTAACGTGAACCTGTCAAACAAGATCCCACACCCACAGTTGTTAAGGACACGGATGTGCCTTGCTTGGCCATGAGTGCTATACCTAGTTTGACGTGGAGGAGGAGGCTGAAGACAAGCCTCAACCTTTACCTTTTAGAACGTGCATTCCGACAAGACCTCTCAGACATGGATTCGCCAACGTTAAGGGTAAGCTACCCCGAAGGTGGGACGTACTCCAGTCATCTAGAAGTTAGGGTGGCACAACAGAGGGTTGTGCCTTGATGACACAAGTTAGGAGCTTGCACCGGGAGAAGAGTAACGAGCTTAGTCATGAACCCAGGAACCCTCACTCCTACATACTACCTTATTTATGTGACAGAGTCCCCCCCCCTTGTTTTCCTGTTACATAAGTGGGCTAGCACGGAATCTCATTCCCAGAGGAATATACTTGGTGAGTTATGCATCGACCCCTAAAACCCTAACTTGTCAACCTAAGGGTATTTCTAAGCATATCCAACATGCCGAACTCACCGGAACTAACCATTAACCTAATCGGGACATGGAAAACCAGGGTAAGAATTTTCTAGAAGGTAAGTTCTAGCTTCACCTAGAGTTTCCTATAAATACCTAATGACACCCGACCGGACCATCACTAGATACCCAAGTGCACTAAGTAGGCCTGTTTCCTGCTACATCTAGAGCTTATCATAGTCCAATAGGTAACAACAGTCAACGTCCAAAGTAAGGGGAGTCATAATAAAAACTATGACAATAGCGGCTAGGGAGATGTTGATTATGGTAAGAGATGTTATTCAAAGGGATTTGTATAAGCAAATCAAGAGCAGCCCATATTTTTAGATTTTGTACATATTGTACCCTTGAGCTTGGAGGATGTTGGGAAAAAACATTGAGGTGTGATTTTATTTGGTTGTTTCTAGTACATAATGGGATGGTTAATGTAATTATCAGTGGTGTTAGGTCTTCTTTAATATTTGGAGTTACATTTAGATAATTACAATATTCACAAATGGTATTACAAGTATGTAAGGAATCATATATATTGATCAATAGGTTTAAAGCTTTGTGTCCAAAAATAATTGGCATTTATTATGTTGTGCATCAAGATACATTAGCAATAAAGGATAGTTTCACAACAAATTCAAAGTTGTTTATAATGCTTGACAAACTGATTAATAAGATTTATAATTAAGCTATAAATAGACTTGTTTAAAATAAGTCTTTAAAAGAGTTGTATCCAACATATGGTTTAGCTCCAAGCTTGTAACTACTCCAAATTCATGAAGTGCAATGGTTTTCTTGAGGTGTTATACATAGGCTAGACAAAAAGCTTACATGTGTGGCTGAGGCACAAAAAATACATTCAAGCTATGATTGATGCACAAGTTTATATATATAAATTTTTATACGAAATAAAATTATTTAATTCTCGAGTTTACCTTCAAAACTATGAGTTGAAGAAAATCAACACTCTGTTATGGTTAAAAAGGTTAGTTATTCTACATCATTAGCAATATAATAATGAACTTGAAAAATTCATTAAAGTTTTTATAAGGCTACAAGAAAATAAAGAAGCCAAAGATACTTGAGATGATTGCTTTCAATAAGCAATAGTGGGGGACCTTAAACCCTAAACCCTAAACCCTAAACCTTAAACCCTTAACCTCTAAACCCTTATCTTTAGGGTTTAGGGTTTAGGGTTTCCCTTCTTTATCTTAATGCAATTATCTTTAATTAACACATGAATAAAAAACTTATGTTTTAGCATATGAGAAATCTCTTATTTATTAAGAAATAATAGTTAAAATTAATTATTAATAAAATATGGAAACATAACTCTAAAGTAAGTCATTATAAGAAATTTGATAAATTCATAATTAAATACTATTAACAATTGAGATTTGTTATGGAAAAATAAAAGCTTCCTTAAGTTCATAATAATATAATATTAATGGTTATAAAATGAGATTTATCATTAACAAAAATTAATAATTACAATAAAATATGCCATTTCTTCCTAAAGACAATCAATTAAGATATATTAATAATATTCTAAGTTTGAAGTAAGTCTTAATTAAATGGTTGAGATCTTATTTTAACCTTAAACTTTGTTCAAAAAATAATAATACATTACTTATATATCGACAACATATATATTTTTTTAATAATTATATAAATAAGAATATATTTATATATAAAACTTTATACAAATAAACTTCGTTATTTTCAAAAAATAAAAGTTTAAATAGAGAGCCACCTGCAGAACGTACAAAGCAAATCTGATAAAAGAAGTCACCGTATTCTTTCCTCATTGACTAAGGCAGAAGTTACAAAACCAATGACAGGAAAAAAGCAATAGAGAAGCAAAAGAAAATAAGGATTTCGAAAAAAAAAAAATGGAAAGAAAAGCTCAGAAGTTCAAACGTATACAGTTTAGACTAAGCAGCTATAGACCCACCCATTTAACCCACGCAAAAAACCTCCTGCCCACTGGCAGCCCGTAATCCTTGACAACGGCCGCTTCATTTCGGGCATTCCGTGGCCTGCACCACACGTAAACCCCCCTCTCTTGCCGGCTCCCTGGCACCGTGTTGTCCAGCACGAATGCCACAAGGAACGCTATCACCATGTGCATCGACAGCACCGAGTTCAATACGTAGTTCACCTGTAACAACAAACACTCAATAAGCTCCTCTCTATGTGTGTTCAGGAATGCTATATACGCATGGACACACACACACATTGTAAGTATATTGTTTACCTTTCAACACAAGTTCAAAGCCTAAATAAACAGAAGATAATATGCAGCTGAATTTCCTTCCATTAACAACTATGTAGAAAGAGATAAAACTCGAGCAGGCGGGGGGATGTTTAGCTTCTACACTTTCAGATTAGCTATAAAGAATGGAGTATTTTGTATATTTTTGATGGCCTTAGCGTTGTTACCTATGTCTTTGATAGGCTAAATCATTTTGTACTAGCATTCTAAATGTAAATCTACATTCATATTAGCACACACACACACACACGTACATATATCTGTAGGATCTGTACATACATATCATGTATGTATAACACATTTTAAGCGATATATGTATATAAAAATGTGTGTGTCTATTTTCAAGTGCGTACACACACGCGCAAAGGAATGTATTGTAAATGTAGATCTACATGCAAACTAGCACAATGGCTGACGAATATATACACGCACGAATGTGTGCGTGTGTATATATATAATATGGAAGGTAAAAATGCAAAATAGCTTTACCAAAACAGAAATATAAAGATGAATGGAAAACACGTTTATGTATATATCTAAATATAATTACCGCCGGATTCTTTGTTTTGACAGGGCCGTGCTGAGAAACGGCAAAAGGTCGGAAGTAAAACTCGGTGACGGCATTAACTTGGCCAGCGTTGCCATATTGCTGGAAGTAAGCAGGCACGGATAAGGCCATGAACAATGAAAGCCCCACGATCAAAACGTTCCGAGAGCTTCCCGTTTCGCTGTACCGTAGGTTGGACAGTCCCAGAGCTGTCACCAGGGTCCACATGAATCCCATAAGCCCCGCCACTATTACTGCTGGAATTGAGGCAATGAATGCCCCTACTTTTCCTGGAAAATACAACAGCTCAACATTGATGTAGGCATATATGCCATCCTTTCCATATACATACATCCAAATAAAGAGGCAAGCACACCCCACACACGCACGTCATACACACATTTATATTATTCTCGGCGTTCAATAAGCATGAGCTAACTCTCTCACTCTCTCTCTCTCTCTCTCACACACACACACACACACACACACACAAAGGCAGTGTACGCCTATGTGATGGTAATGTTGCATGTGTTCATCTCTCTTCACACACACACACACACACACACACACACACGGACACGGCTCGGACACATAAGATACAACGAGAGATACCACAGACAGTTTTGTTTCTTGGATATGCGGAATGCATAATTTGCCACACCCACACGGATCACAAGTGAAAAAGTAAAAAGACGCAGAAATGCAAACATGTAACGGCATATACATATATGATGTGACGTATAATTTGTGCTTACCGATCAAAGAGAAGCGATCAAGACACAAGCACCGAATTCCACAGCTCGACGGCTCCCCATCTTAGTGACGGCTATTGTATGCACGTTTTCGGTTAGTGTTGTCGCTCCAGCACCGGTTCCAAATATTCCAGCTAATGCGCTAGTTATCCCCTCTAGACCAATGCTTCTGCTAACTACTCCAGGAGATGGTGCTCTCGAAGCAACTAAGAGTGAAGTCGCATGATAAGTTCCCACCTGTAAGCCAGTAACCAGTTCAGCCACCTCCCCTTCTCCGTGGACACACGCGTATCTCTATATAGAAACATCACTTACCGAATCAACTGTCGCGATAATGGAAGCGGCCATCATGACGAGGCCGGTCTTAAAGTGGAACCGTGGTGCACCCCACTGAAGCGGATATGGAAAACGGAACCAGGCTACCTCTTTCATTGCACTAGAGACGTCCGTGCGGCAATGTCTCATGGTGAAAACGTGCCGCCGGCATTCCGCCGAGATTTGGTCCGAAGGAATCTTCATATTGCAACCTTTGTAGTTGTATGCCCCTGTCTCCGTAAGAAGAAATGCATATGCCCAAATGATGCTCAGCCCCAAAGGTACCTGCATTAAAATCATGAAATGAGAAACGTAACGAAGGTTGACAGAGATAATTAGAGACAATTACCGCATAGATCTGGAAAATCCTATGTCCAAAAAGTGATATCTTCCGCAGATACTGCATCACAATCAGCTCATTGTAGCAGTTACAATAAATACATTTCAAACGTAAGTATATAGCTAGACACAATATAAATGTATCAGCCTTTTAAAAACACAAACACACAGCTTACCAATGCAAAAAAGATCACTATCAAGATTTGTGGAAGCCCAATCTCCATGCAAGTACCGACCACGGGGAAAGCATAGCTGAAAAATGCTAAACCGATTGCGGCAACAGTTGGTGCAACAACCACCGGGTTGATCACTCTGACAGCATACACTGCATTTATTAGATTATATAAGATGCTTATACAATGTACCTGAGGATGATTGACATAAGACCGCTGTAACCGAGGACGATTTGAAACACGGAAGAAATGATAACAGCTCCTTGCAACTCTCTCATTATATGCTTGAATCTCTGAGGTATAACAATATGAAACATAAAAGCAGCCATATTGTTGTTATACATGCATGAAGACTTACATTTTCGCTGACGTGAGCAAAATCAGGAGAGAATATGATTGTCAGAATTGGAGCCAAATATACGAAGGACGCCCCTTGAATCAACGGAAGCCTTGAACCAAAATAAGAATGCAGCAAGGTTGTAATTCCAGTGACTAGAAGCATAGTAGACACTACTTTGGCAACGTCTTCCTGGAAGCAAGATATATGTATTATGCTCAGTGTATGAACGTGGACTTAAGACTTACGTCACTGCCACCCATGGCTGGTACATAGATCAAAGGTGTCAGCACGAGCGATCCAGCTATAGAGAAGTAGTGCTGTAATCCATAGAAGATCAATGGAACTGCAAGCAAGCACAAGTATGCAATCAGAAACACATATTATAAAGATAAAGATATATAACGCTTTTCTGAACACTTCAACAACAAACATAGAAAAGAAAACATATAAAATAAGACCCACCTAGTCCAGGAGTTTCTCGAATTTCATACTTCATGTGTGACTGCTTTGCCATGAGAACGTCGTCCGCGTCTTGAGATTGTGACATCATATCGCCTTCGGCGTCTCTATAGTGCCGAGTATGTTCACTACGAAGCGGACCGCTAGTTTGCACGCCACTCACATTTTCGGAATCAGTTCCGTTTAGGCACTGGAAATGGCGGTGGAGGTGGTGTTGATCTCAACCCCTGACCAGCATTCCTCCCATTCTCAGCGATTTTGGGATCTAGAAAGCTTGGACTCTTGTTCTGCTTACCGCTGTGGCTCAAAGTATCTACATTGTTGGCCTCCGTATCGCTCATGGTGCTCGCGGCACTCTCGCCCGACATGTTGCTTCTGAATCCTGTTCTTCGAGCCCATGATCCAAGCATTCTGGGATTTTGGAACCCGCTTCCGTTTTCCATCCTCGGCGGCCACTGTCCAGACCTTCTCCCTAGAGAAGGCGATTCCGGATCCTGTTCTTGAGCTCTTGAAGGCGGCGATATCGCGGCACCTGGAGGAGGTGGAAGCGGCATACTAGAAACTATGCAAAAGCTGTTCTTTTCTCACGGACTCACTTCGCCGCACTACAATGCTGCACCTGATGTATCGGCCATTGCTTGAATCGCTAAACTAGAATAAATATCGTACCAGATCGATACGCCATCGCTAAAACTCCGAAATCCGATGCCGCTATGGGAGCAGAGCTCAAAAACTCTTCTTTTATAGCGAATCGTGTGAGAAGAACACTAGATTGTTGGATCCGCGATGCGCAGCGCTTGTAATTCCGATGCGGTCGCCGCTAGGGAGCAATGTCGGATTGAACAGCGCGGCGCCTCGGAATGCAGAATGCAGAATCGACGTTCTTCGTCTTACCAGGGATCCGGCGCCTGCAGACACAGATCCTTGCGTCATCGCCGCGCCATGCCAAGAACAAGAAAGAGGAGAAAGCAAAGAACAAAGATGAAGAATGAATGAATGAATGTCTACCTACAGTCAGTGTAGAAACTAAGCAAAGCTATTTTTCTTTTAACTTTTTACGTTTACTTTTAACCCCGGTAAATCCGCATTTAACATGCTATGGTAAATATGTGTGGTAAACTGCAGTCTCCCGTTGTGCCGACAGCAAGCTGGACGTTTTAACCATGTCTTCCACTTCACACGAGTGGTCCAAAAACCTCTCTCAACCGTCAGATCTCGCAATCTATAGCTCTAACGATCTTGAATATTCTGTGTGGAATCTCTCTGATTTTAGGGTTGATCGAATTTTTAGGTTACACGATATTCAATATATTCAAAACTATTTTTGAATTTATTTCCTCTAGTTCAATCCTATATGATTTTTAGTATTGTTTAATTTACTTTTTATTGCAGAATCTTGATACAAAAATGTCAATCTTATTGATGTGCATTTTATTTGCATACTGTACAAACGCATTTCCTTCCAATACGAAGATTAATGAAGGTCCCAGAAGGTATTTAACGAAGGATATTCATTGGTTTACACAGACCCTTGATCATTATGCACCTGAGGTAATCTTGTGTGTGTGTGTGTGTGAAGACATGTTAGTTTTAGAGTGAAACCCATATAATAAACCGTGTAATATTATAGTTATGTAATAAACATTACATTATGTATATACATATAGATATTGTTTGTACACACTAGGACAAGAAGATAGATCTTTATAAGGATTTATAATTGTTGTTTGTTTCTGTTTGTATTTTATGAAATGTATTTATTTATTTATTTACTTATTTTAGTGTTGTTTTGTGACTCAATTATTGTGTATGTGCACACTAGGACAGGAGAAGGTTTTCACAGCGATATTATGAGTTCACGGACTACTTTGACGCACCAAACGGGCCTATTTTTTTAAGGATATGTGGTGAGGGGCCATGCACCGGCATCTCAAATGATTACAGTGCGGTAATGCTCTCTTAATTTTATCAACACACACACACACACGCACACACGCATTTTTATATGTTGTAAACTAGCTATACATATTCCAAAGCAAATGTGGTTCAGCTGTCGAACTTCCCGAATCTATGCATATCCCACAACCATTTCAAAGCAACCTTGTTTCACTTCACACACACTTGAGTGGTTTTACAGGTACTAGCCAAGCGTTTTGGAGCTGCAATTGTGTGTCTTGAGCATCGTTATTATGGACAAAGTTCACCGTTTAAAGACTTAACCACAGAGAACTTACGCTATCTGTCTTCAAAGCAGGCTCTGTTTGATCTAGCAACATTCCGAAGTTATTACCAGGTATTATGTTCACTAGTTTCAATCAACTTTTTAAACAAGTGTATAAAAGATACTATTGATTTATAGATTTATAATCAAGTAATTAATGGTTATAGGATACGGTTAATCAAAGTTTTAACAAATCAAGTGACAATCCGTGGATTGTATTTGGAATATCTTATCCAGGAGCTTTAAGTGCCTGGTTTAAGCTGAAGTTTCCTCATCCTGGTGGTTGGTAGTATTGCAAAGTTCTGGTGTGGTTCAAGCTGTCTTTAAGTACACAGAGTTTGATGAACAGGATAGTTTTATATTTATATATTGATAATATATACACATGTGCTAACGATGTATTATATGCATCTTATATGGTTTAAATTTACAAATAAACCATTATCATATCTAACTCATTTACAAAATTAAAATGAACTTTCATATACAGTTGCAATATCTGCGGGGCCAGAATGTAGTGATGCATTACGAGCTGTTACGAGTTTAGCAGAGAAAAGCTTAAAGGAAAATGCTGCATATACCAAAGCACTATTCAATGCGGAACAGGTTTGTAAAACACACGTGTGTCTGTGTTCTTATCAGATCCCTTCTTCTTTTCCTTTTTTGTATTATGCAGCTGGAAGTAGATGGTGATTTCATGTATTTCTTAGCTGACGCTGCAGCTATTGCGGTATGCTTGTCTTGTTTATGTACCTCTACACACACACACACACACACACACACACGGATGTATATATTTATACTGTTCATGCTATGCAGTTTCAGTATGGTAATCCTGACGTTTTATGTTCTCCGCTGTGTGTCAGCTTTCAAAGAGAAAAGGATATACTGGTATGCTACTGAAATTTAATTCGTATTAATGTGCTGAAAACAAGTTTGCAGCCTGTTTATGCGAAGTATGTGAATGAGTATTACGTTGGTCAGTTTGGATCCAGTGTTGCTACTTACAATCAAAAGCATTTGAAGGAAGATATCACTTCAAGTAAGCCTTTTCACATATCTGTATATTTATAACACGCACACACGTACACACACACACACACACACATGTTTTGGTCTTGCAGGTGATCGATTGTGGTGGTACCAAGTGTGTACGGAGGTAGCATATTTTCAAGTGGCCCTGCAAGTTCCAGCATCCGCTCCTCTATTGTGGATATTCAAGTAAGATTTTCTAAAGTATAGTCAATAATTTAATTAATGACATGAGATATATTAATATATGCAGTAAATAAATATTTGTTATTCATTTTCATATTATATAAACTACATTGCAGATATCACTTGGATTTATGTTTTAATGTGTTTGGAAACGGAACATATCCGCAAGTAGATAATACGAATCTGTACTATGGAGGAACAGAATATCTGGTGAGCATGTGTGTGTACATTGGAAGTGGTATATTCACTTCAAAAGGAAAACACATTACATACATTTTGCATTTTGACTTTTGCATCAACTATGATTTTATAATTATTATTTATATGCAAAATGAATAAATATTTAAAACTAAAAAATCAGAATTATTAAGCATATATCTTAAATTTCTAAAAAAAAACATGATATGTTATCAGCATACGTCAGTTTTGAAAACATACAAAATCTATATTGTTTCTTTTTGATAATGTAAGAGGTATTGAATGTGTGCTTCTAGGTGATAAGATACTATTTATGAATGGTTCTCAAGACCCTTGGCGCCACGCTTCAAAGCAAACTTCTTCTCGTGGAGGTAATCTCTCTCTCTCTCACACACACACACACACACACGTATGTTTTATTATCTAGAGCCAGCGTACGTGGTTGAATGCCAAAATTGTGCTCATGGAGTTGATATGCGAGGATGCCCTCAGGTCCTTTCCAGCTTGAAGGTATGTTAAAGTTAATCATAATAATAAACAATACTTTTCCCCTTTTGAGCATAGAGATGTATATACAGAACTTTTCTAATAATGTTTATTGCAGGAAACACATCCAAATGTGCTAACCCTCAAGCAGCACAGGCAGGCCAAAAGCTTGTTACTTCCTACATTTCAAAGTGGCTACACGACTATAATGATTCTGTAAAATATGCGTAAGGTTTAATAATAATATTGCATTATAATGTTTTAACCTCTACAGGGTCGGGTATATATGTATACACATCTGAATTACATAATAAACGGAATTAATATGCCATTAAACTCATTGAGTTACATAAAAAAAGTAGGTAAATGCAAACCTCAACACTCTTATTTAGACCTCTTCCTTGCCAACGTATGGCCGAGGAACGTACTCCTCATCCTCCTTGGGCATATGAATCGTAACCATATCTGGTAGTGGTGTTGCTGGACCCGTCTTCCCCTTTGGATCCCAGTCAAGCATAATCTTCACCTTAATCCCCAAAACTCCTACAAACACCCTCGTTTTCAGCCTTTAATTCTGTCTACACCCACCTCTCTCTCACACCACACGCACGAGCGCACTGTAAATACATACCTGCCTCAATAAGACGTGACGAACAGCCCTGTCAATGTACTCGTTAACAGGAGAGCCCGAGGAGATCATGTATCCGTCCTTGAACTTCATCGACTTAGCACGTTGCGCTCAGTTTTCCCACTCACGATCACCTGAACAGATTACAGTGTTAGAAAAAGGAACTACAATGAAGAAAAACTTATACTTCACATCCTTTCGCGCCGCTCTCCATGATGAATCTCAAAACACCATAGCAAGCCCTGCAAAGTTAATAGTAACACGTAAGTCATATACCAGATACTACACAAACCTAATATGAGTCATACACATACCTGCGGACAGCAAGTCCACCGAGCAGCTTGTAACGGAGGGACTCAGCCTGAGCAATGGCACAGAGACCACGGTTATTGACCTTCTCAGCATAAAGTTCGACAGTGTTCTCAGGGAAGCTAAACCTCTTCTGCACAACGGCCGTCAATTCCCGGATCCTGCGTCCCTTCTCACCTAGAAAACCAGAAACGAGAATAAATCAACACAAATAACACGAATTTCTTCAAGTTTTTTCAGAATTCATGTTTTCCAAGACATATAATTCGTCTTTTGAAACAGTAAGATACACAAACCCGTAATTTGTAACAAATTTATTAAAAATTTAACATTTACGAGGACATTCTGTGTGCGGGTAGCGCGGATGATGATCTCGGTACGCATCGGCGTAACACGGACCTCGACGCCGGAGTATCCGTCTTCGGCAAGCTCCCTGGTGAGAAGCTCGTTGAGCTCCGCATAGAAGACACCATCGGCCACAAACTGCACAATGCATTTCTCACAGATTAAGCGAGTACACAGAGAAAAAAAAATAGCTTTCACCTTCTTCTTCTTGCTTATCTGAGTAGCCATGACTGCTGACAGGACGATGCCGGAAACACCACAATAGATCGCCCTAGCCGCCGAAGAACCCTAAGTGAAGAAACCCTACGCTTTAATCCCGACCCTCCGTTTTAGGGCTCGATTTATGAAATAAAATTTAATTAACGAATAAAAGTAATGTATACTGTAAGATACTGTATATTAGAAACGTACCGTATATACGCACATGCGTAGTGACACATGGGTGGTGATCTGGCCCCCATGTGTCAGCGCCACGTGTCGCATGTGTGCCACGTGGCAGGAGCCTCCTGTATATAAGCAGGGTTTTTGTAAACTAATATATCAGATTTTCATTTAATATATCTGCTCTTTCATTGGTGGAGAAGTTGGGTATTCCTTTCTTCCGCATTTTCTTTTTCTTGTTTCCATGACAATGAAACATGGAGACGGCTTTTAGCATTATTGCTACTGCTATTGATGCACAAACTAAGTTGTTGGAGCGCTTGTTGAGGGTCCGTCCTCCTCTTCCCCGTCTGAGCCTCATGCCGGGGGATCTGCTTCTAGTACTCCTTCATCTTCTTCACAGGCCACAAATCCGAGGGTTCGACCCCGATCTTTTTGTGGTGATCCGGGAGATGATGTATACCACTGGTTTGATCATTTCCAAGTCATTGTTCGTTACCATGGTTGGGATGAGGCCCGTGCTCTCAGAGAATTCCCTACATGTTTGGAAGGCCCTGCGCTCAAGTGGTATAATGGATTGGCTGCGGAGATTCAAGCCAATAGTAATCGGTTAACGGAATGCCTCAAACGTACGTTTGGCAAAGTTGAGGATTCAGATGATGCTTTCCAACAACTGCATGCGATACGACAACATCCTGGTGAGTCTGTTATGCGGTTAGTATTAGGTTCGGGGATTTAGTTCGTGCGTATCCTAACATGCCTGAGCCTATTAAGCTCGGTATGTTATGGCCAACTATGCGACCCGAACTTGTTCGATTCGTTCGGGCTCTTCGTCCTACCACATTGGAGGAAGCTTTTGCACTAGCTCAACGTTTTGAGTTGGTGCCTGGTGAGGGCCGTGTTCCCCTTGGGTTACCTGCTCCTCTTGTTCAGCGTGCTGATCCAATGGAGGTTGATGCTGCTGCATATGTGCCCGCAACAAGCCTTTCGTGGTCGACCTCGGGGCCCACCCCGTGGACCACCTCCACGAAATCGTCCTGCACCTGCTCCAGTTCCTGCCCGTGGTGGTCAAAATCCACGGATTCGTGACAGGAGGAATCGGAACAATGCAGGTCGACCCAATCAAGTTCATTGTTGGGCCTGTTGGGCACCTGGACATACTTGGCGGGCATGCGATGTGTATCCTGATTGGCGTCCACCACATCCAGGCTGGCGACCATATGTTCCGGATGGTGTTGTGGCGGCCATTATGTCTGATGATGAGCTTCCAGATGATGACGCCTCTTGCGGTGGATCTGTTGCGGAAAACCAGTAATCGTACGGGCGACGGAGGGATCCCGTGCGATGGAAACTCCACCTCCATGTTTTTTCGCTATGCATATCAAGGGTTGCAAGTTCCACCAAATCATCCAGTTTTCACATTTTCTGCACGAGTGAATGATGTTTCAGTCACAGTACTTGTGGATACAGGATCAGTATGTCTTCCATAACTACTTCTCTGGCGCATCGGTGCTCATTACCCTTGAGACGAGCAGATAAGGTCTTGCACATTTTATATGGTAATGGGCAGTCTCGTGCAGTATCACAGTACACCACTTCGACTACACTTTATGGGTGCCAACTGTAAGTTTCCCTCTGGGTCTCTTAGGGTTGTCCCTTCCCAGGTCTTTGACATCATTCTGGGATGTGATTGGTTAAAGCAGTCGAAAGGTACATGTGATTTTTCACTCTCTCCTCCTGTATTACGCTTGGAGTCTGTGTCTTTGCAGTCTGTTCCTTTACGTCCAGAGAAGTTTGTTGCTGTTTGTATCACGCATACAGCTCCTTTGATTCCGGTCTTGGGGTGGTGTTCATCTCAACAGGTTCAAATGCCGGATCCGTCACCTGAGTGTCGAGCACACTGCATCGAACAACTTAAGAAACAGTATGCAAGTTTGTTCAAATTTGATCTGTCCCAAGGTGCACGTGTGAAGACTCGACACTGTATACCCACCGGCAATGCAAAGCCTTTCAAAGTCCCGGTTCGACGCAGGTCACCAAAGGAGTTATCAGCCATGCGAACAGCTGTTACTGATATGATTGGTAAACGAGTGTGTCGTCCGTCACGGAGTCCATGGGCATGTGAACCTCATTTGGTTCCCAAGCCTGATGGATCTCTCCGATTTTGTGTGGATTACCGACCTCTTAACGATGTTACCATCAAAGATGTCTATCCACTTCCGAACTCTGCCGATCTATTAGATCGTTTGGGTCAGAGTCGATGGTTTACTAAGTTGGATTTGGCATCAGGATATTGGCAGGTTCCTATGGCTGAGGAGGATATTCCAAAAACGGCCTTCCGGACACCATTTGGTCTTTACGAGTTTTTGGTCATGCCTTTTGGATTGACTTCAGCTCCTGCCACCTTTCAACGCATGATGGATGAGCTTCTTTCCGATATGCCTGATATCACTGCCGATTTTATCGACGATGTGCTCATTCATGGGTCTGGTTCTTGGGAGGATCACATTCGTGATGTACGGCGCGTTCTTGATCGATTTCGAGAAGTTGGCCTGAAGTTGAAACTTGAAAAGTGTGTGTTTGGTTCGACCGACACCACTTACTTGGGTTACCGTATATCTCGAGAGGGTTTACAGGTGGATCCAATGAAGTTGCGAGCTGTTCGAGAGTTCCTCGTCCCGTACAGTACAGGAAGTCCACGTTTCTTGGGCACGGTGCAGTACTTGGGTCGATTCATCGATCATCTCACTGATCGAACTGCCCCTCTTCGGGAGTTAGTTCGTCCACAGGTATCTTTCAGGTGGACTCGCAGGTGTCAGCAGGCATTTGACCAGTTAAAAGAGTTCCTGACAACTCCACCATTGCTTCAATACCCAGATTTTACTCGTCCGTTCATTTTACGAGTAGATGCCTCAGATGTTGGTATTGGTGGTGTATTGATGCAAACTGATGCTGTGGATTCTTCAATTCGACACCCGGTGGCTTACATTAGTCGAGTACTCACGCCGGCTGAGCGGAATTATTCCACTACTGAAAAAGAATGCCTTGCTGCTGTTTGGGGTTTTGAACGACTTCATGCCTACTTACATGGGAGTGAAACACTTTTGGAGTGTGATCATGCTGCTGTCACTTCCTTATTAAAACGGAAGAATTTAGTGGGTCGCGTAGCCAGATGGGCATTACGTCTCCAGGTATATAACTTTAAGGTGGTGCACAGGCCTGGGCGAACAATGGTGGATGCGGATGCACTTTCTCGAGCACCCCTCTCCGATTCCACTTTGCCTGCTCATGCAGTAGCTGCAGCATTCGGTTTGATACAAGCCCCTCAGGTATTCGATGCCGACTTACCATCCTTGGAACAGTGGCAGGATGCTCAAAAACATGAACCATGGACGAGGCAATTACGCGATGCGTTTGCAATCCGTCTTCCGAACCTCGGTTTCGACAATATCATGCTCAGTTTCGACTTCAGGATGGTTTATTGTATTTTATTGGGACAAATCCAGAGGACAGATGGCGTTTGGCTGTACCCTCTACATATGTTCCACACCTTCTTCGAGCATATCATGATTCACCTATTGTTGGAGGTCATCTTGGTCACCAACGAGTGTTGGAGAAGCTGCGCCGATCATTTTATTGGCCAGCATGCGTGGTGATGTGATCAGGTATATTCAAAGTTGTCCCACTTGTCAAACTCGGAATTCCTCTACGACTCGGGCCATGGGGTGTTGGAATCCATCAATGTCTCTCGCCCTTTTGAGTTAATTGCAGTGGATTTAATGGGACCTTTTCCACGTTCTTCTCAAGGTAACCAGTACATCATTGTTGTATCGATTATTTAACTCGATGGGTGGAGGTTGGTGCTCTTCCGGATGCAACTGCCATGTCAACAGCTTTGTTTCTGTTCGATAATGTGGTTTTGCAGCATTCTTGTCCAGAGCGGATGTTATCAGACAATGGCCCCGCTTTCATTGCAGAGGTATTCCGAGTGTTGTGTGAGAGGTTAGGGGTAAAACATTCATTTGCCTCTCCGTATCATCCACAAACTGATGGTTTGGTGGAGCGATTGAATCGGACCTTCAAGGGTATGATCTCGAAGTATGTGAACTTCAATCACACGGACTGGGATTGGTATTTGCGATGTTTGAGATTTGCTTATGTAACAGGCATTCAGAGTTCGATTGGTATCTCTCCATTCAAGGCATTGTATGGATATGATCCTAAGTTGCCTAGTGAATTGGGGTTATCATCGAATCTGCCACGTGCCGAGGATGCAAAGATGTGGGCTCGACATTTGGATGCTGTTTTGCCTCTTCTGCGTGCAGAGTCTGCTGAACATCTTGGTCGAGCTCAAATGCGGCAGCAATCTTCTTACAATGCACGACATCAAATTCCACCAGATTTTGCTGACGGTGACTTAGTCCTGGTACGTTTTCCCAAGCTGACTGCACCTGGGCTTGCAACTGGTTTATTACACAAGTGGCTTGGTCCCTACCGAGTACTCCGAAAGGTTGGTCCTCAGGTATATCAAGTAAGTTGGTGGGATCTCATGAGGTTGAGATAGTTCACGTGGTTCGAATGAAACGGTTTGTCGTTCGAGACTCGTTGAGTACATTTGGTCATACCTTAGATGGCCCAGCTCACACGGATCCAGGACCATCAGATCCATCACCATCTACACAGCCGCAGAGGGGAGGATAGTGTAAGATACTGTATATTAGTAACGTACCGTATATACGCATGTGTATATACACATGCGTAGTGACACATGGGTGGTGATCTGGCCCCCATGTGTCAGCGCCACGTGTCGCATGTGTGCCACGTGGCAGGAGACCTCCTGTATATAAGCAGGGTTTTTGTAAACTAATATATCAGATTTTCATTTAATATATCTGCTCTTTCAATACTATGTGGATATATTATTATTAACTTATGTTTATAAAAATAATAAGATCAAGTAAAAATAAAATTTTAATTTATTTTTGAAATCCTATATTATAAATTAGAAATAGATGTTAATGAAATTTTATGAGGTATATTCATTCTCCTGTTATATATATCTGATATCTTTTCTAAGAATACAAGGAGAGAGAAGAGGCAGTTAGCATGCTTATATATGTAAATAAATAACATCTAGAGTATGTAGTTAGCATTCTTATATATGTAAATATTTAAGAAATTAAAACGGTGAACGTACATATGCTGGCTGTGGGGTTTGAACCCACGCATACATTGTATAGATGATCTTAAGTCATCCCCCTTAGACCACTCGGGCAAACCAGCCAAGTGCATATAAACGATATATCTCGGCAGGAAAGGAAATCATATAATCACAAAAATGTGCAGCTTCTAAAGGCAGCTTTGAGCATCCTGCAGACTCGGTTTTGAAACACTTGTACTGGAATATGACAAGATCCCCATCGGCACCTACGCTTTGTTTGGAACTCATGCTACAGACAGATCTATCCTACATATACAGCTGGTTCATTCCTTGATAATATGAAAGACATACGTAAGCTAACAAACAACAATGTACATGACCAACTACCTGCTCATCCAAAAGACTTGCCTCTGACCATTCACCATCCGATAAAACAACAGTACCAACCATCTCAGCAGCCATGTTTACACCGTCTTTCTCCGTCTGGGTCATAGTCTCGTACCTCACAGCAGCTCTAGGATATACACGAGTATAGAACCTGTTAAACCTCGAGGGAAACCATTGTGCACTAACCTGGTAATCCACCATAGTGCGTTGCTTCCTGAAGAACACCTTGACCGTCAAACAGGGGATGGTGTTCTTCGTTCTTATGACCTGTTCATGCGCACTCCATGCCAAGGTAACAGCTTCCTTGTATCGGGGCAGAATGTCATCTTCAGAGCTCTTTGCACGTCGTTGTTCTCCACTTCCTCCTTGTTTGACAACCAGCATTTCATCTTCCTCGGATACTCGAGTATACATAATCTCACGCACGCACAAACACACAAAAACCCATTAAGAGAAACTTACATTTTGATGAATTGAGTGTTGGAAAGGAGTTTGAAGCTGTTGAATGTGTTCTTGAGGTCCTGTTCAACGGAGCTAGTGTTATCTGATAGCTTCTACCTGTAGATCTTCCGCCTTTCCTGAAGCTGCGATTGGTCCAGCACTAGATGATGAATTCTAATAGAGAAATTATTCCAGTTTATATACATTTGTACATTTTGAAATAGAGTGAAAATGAGATTATTTAACTTTCACACTAAAACATAATATTGGGATATGAATAAAATTGATCTATATGAAATGTGTAGAGTATCTCTCTCTCACACACATTCTCTTGTATTTTCTGTCGATGCTCCTAATCTAGTTTTGCATAGTCTTAGAAGTACATATCAGAAAAATGTAAAATGCATTAATTTTTTTAAACAGTTAACCTTGAGATATGTTTTCATATATGTATCATGGCTGATCTAATGTACCGTCTTCAGTAATATCCTTGAACAGGAGCTTGAAGGCAGGCACCAGCTTGGGTAGCCATGGCAGATCCACCAAGTTAACGCTCATCATATCAAACGCAACACAAGTCCTCTCATTGTAGCTCTCATCCAACACAGGGATCTTGGGGTACCTCTGGCTGAAATGTGTCAATAAAATTCTGTATGCACCTGCCTCTGCTCCAGCTTTCACTGCCTCACGTGTTAAGCTATGGTTCTTATACACCGCCTCCTCCATTAAACCATCCTCAAATGTTGCCTATTAACAAAAGTTAATACACACAGAGTATGCTTGATATCTCTTGTATAACACAGACAGACGACACTACACACTAACCTCATGGATGAAGATGGTTGCACCCTTTGAAGCTTCGACAAATGCATTGCAAGGCCTAGTATCACCCGAGTATGCAAACTTCCAACCAGAAGCCGCCTCTATAACAGCTCCAAACGAATGTGCACAGTGTATAACAGGCACACTCACCAGAGACTTCAATTCCATATCCATCAACAGCTTGCGTAGCCTGTCCCTCCCAACCTCGTCTAGTCCCGTTATAAGATGGTCACCCGGTTCAGCAGAGTGTTTCCTCTTTCCCGTCACGCATTCACTCGGAGTATCCGTATTCATCACGTTTGTAGCATCCATACTTGTCTGGCTACAGTCAAGAAAATCCTGCAGCATATATCATGTATACATGTGTCTCTGTAAAAATATATCTAGTGTATACATACCATAGAGAGGTCCTCAACGAGTTGGTAAGCTGCTAAGAATCGTCTCAGGAACTTGGGGCCTATGACCAGAATTGGTTCTACGGGCTTTTCAAGCTTGTTTAGTACGGATCTGCGTGCAGTGAGTAGCCGTGGAAGGCCACACTGATGGTCTGCGTGTATGTGTGATATCCAAATGCACTTCAAGTTGGCTAGAACTATGTCTGCACCTTCATTGCCATATCTGTAAATAAGCACACAACTATAAGACAATGTAATGCAATAAGAATACACATGACGCGGATCAATCATATATACATGTAAAATTGTGTGTGCGTGTGAGAGAGAGAGAACATACCTTTGTTTGAGTTGTCCATAAGTACCTTCACCACAATCCAGAAGTATCCCTCCGCGTTTAAAGAGTGAAGATAAATAGAACTTACGTTCCTATGTTTGCAAGGATGAGAAGATCCAGTGCCTAAGAAAATCACCTCCATTTCATCTGACTTGCCCCTTATGCATGAAGGAATGTCATCCATGAATTTCTCGTTTGCAAAAGCTGCAATTTGTTCCTTTAAATGTAATAGTTCAGGAGTTTCACTTGCAAGTTCTGCCTGTGCTGCTTCAAGGCTGAACTTCTGGGGAGTCAAGGACTCGTCCAAACCAAGTACTGATAAGGACGTAGATGAAACTGCACAAATATAGATATATAAATATTCATATGTATTTACATTCTATGTTGATAATGGTGGAAAGAAAACATGTGAAAGGATTCTTACTTTTAGAAGATTACGACCAGCTGCACACACGTTACTCTGCAGAACACGGTTGGTAAACGCATAGCAACCATATCAACATATTTACATATATAAATGTTTTATGACACATTAGCAAAACAATAACCTCGGTGGTACTAAGAGCTCCATCTGTGTCAGTTCCAAGTTGGATAGGAAATATCTGCGGGCATATGAGATTCAGTTTGGCCAGCAACCGAATGCTAGATTCAAAAACAGGGGATGTCATGCTATTCCTGCAACTACGATAATATAAGTGTGTGTGTGTGTTATGAAACTACTGCTCACTAGCCAGGGCCTGCTAAGATATGCTGCACATCGCCAAATTTCGACATCCAGGTTCTATAGCGAGCATCTTCGGTAACTGAAAGTGGACTAATGTGCACGATACAAGCCGGTTTAGAACTGTCAGATGTATAAAGCTTCCGAAAAGATGGCAGAGGTCAAAGCAGAAATATGGGAAACTGTTGGGCAATCAACAAGTACAAAAACTGGCCCTGGACTTGGAGGCTCCATCACTTCACTTGGGTGTATCTAATAACTGAAGATTAACAATCGATACATACATTCCACACACGCATGTACGTGTGTATACATAATACATACATGAATTGATGTATTGTGTCCGTATATATTATATGAAAAAGCTCACAGTTCGTTGGCCATCATCAGATTCAACTGCCATCCCATCTTGGAGCTGTCCGTACTTCCGTCCGGGTTTTAATCCTAAAGCAGCAGCCTTTGCCGGATCAAACCTTCCTTTTACTTCCGGCAGTTGACAAACATAAGCCACAGCAATGTTCCTTTCTACACAAAACTCATCAGTTTACAACAATGACTATATGTACTTCTACTTAATTAACAGAGAAAATCTGCTGATTAAATAAATCAGTTACCGTGATGGTCTTTAAATCAGTAGGTTGCAAGAAAACGCTTGATATTCTGACAATATCTTCGTTCAAAACGACTCCACCTTCAAGAGAGGGCCCAAATGCATGGGCATGCAGCATAGAGGAGTTTGGAAGGAATGTTGATATGGCACTTAAGTAAGTCTGAAGACTAGTCGGCCCCCAGATATTAACCTGCAAGGAGCATTATAAATACATACACATAAATGTGAATATACAGAATCCGTATCTAAACTGTGTATATATACGCACACATATATGTAAATACACTTGATACTTACGGTTAATCCAACTTCTCCGGCAAGAGTTAGAAGCATGCCTGCACATATAAAACAGCATATGTAAGCATATTCATGTATACAGATAAACTTGCACTATATAAACTGTATGTGAGAGTACGTAAGGATGTCTATAAGTGTTCACACACATACACACACGCGCACACACACCGGGAAGGCCTCCAGTAGTTTCTGAACATACACGAGTAAAAAGCACATGATCAATCTGAAAGTAAATAGAAGATGTCAATCTCCCAACATGCTGATCACATCATACATGTACCGTGCCTTTGAGAGCTTGATTTTGTGCTCCACACAGAACCGCTGCATCCCCTGCATTTTTTTACATATGGGTATATGTATACATATCATATATACGTTTACTTCAACACATTTGTGGATAGATATAATTTATATATGTGTGTAGGCACCTCTCCGGCATTAAAGAGGAAACGTTTGTTGTCGAAGAAGAGGAGAACACTAGGAGATGTGTCTCCAGTATCCATTCCTGTACCTAGAATCTGCACAAATCGCAATATATAAAGTACAAATTGAGAGATCTGTCTACTGAATTTACCTGTACATAGCTTGTTCCAGTGCTCGGCCTGGCCTTGTACGAATTTCTCAGCGAGACCATCTTGGGCGCCATGAATTTTGCAGAAAACCCTAAGTTGCACTACGTTCGAAGTTCAAACTTATATACATCAATAATATATAACCATATATAATGATCATATAATGACATCAAAGTAGTTGGTCCAATACACTGTATATCACAATATATATATATATATATATATATATATGCAGATTTATTTTATTTTATTTATTTTTAAGTTTTAATACAATAATTAAGATTTTATTAATTTTTAATATTTGGATTTACTTAATAAAAAATTTATATTAACCTTATTAGAAATATTATATTCCTTCACGTGAAATATTTATTTCATATTTTAATATTCTTCCAAATCAGAAATGATAATATATATTGTTAATATACAGTTGTGACTTAAAAATGGCAGCAATAACCACTAGTGGCATCTCAAATGTTTTCATGTCAACCCTCAACAATATTAAATTGACAATGAAGATTTATTATGGAAAAAGAAAACTATACGAATAATAATTCAAAAAGACAAATCACATATACTATAACCATACCACTAAATAAATCGATTAAAATTGTAAAAGAATCATACCATACTGAACAAATAGAGTTGAAATCTTAAAATAGTAAACTTATAAAAGAATTGTCTTATGAACTGAGTTAAAATATATAATCAATTTAAAAATCAAAATAAAATAAACAGATGTTACAATATGAGTAACTGAAAACTACAAATTTTTTAATACGTGTTTTACGTTCTCACGTAGGTAAAACTTGTTTTTTTAAGTGGGATGTGTTTTTAAAGTAAGGATGTGTCACTCAAAATTTACGAATCATAAATTTTAAATTACACATTAACATCTTATACATAAATATATATAGTATGACTATGACATGTAATCAAATTGTATATTTGATGTGTCCCTACCATTTGATTAAAAACTAATAAATATTAATAATTATTATTTGACATTATATGTGGTTTATAAAGTGATATAAATTATTAATGAAGTGAGGGCAATCATGTCCATTTAAAATTTTATTTTTAATAAGTCAATGAGCTGCCTTAATTTAGGTTTTATGTAGGTTTACTCAATGAACTTTCATTATTATGAAATAAAATTTGACTATTGAAACACATCTAACCCATTATTTATGTATCTTCACTGCTTAATACTGTAAGTCTAATGTGTTTCTAGTTCAACTTAAAATATATTTAAATGTTATTTATGAAATCCAAATAAATGAACAACTCATATCTCACTAAGTAAAATTCTTCAATTGTCATGAATTTAATTGAATTAAACAGTGAAGATTATTAGATTAAAAATTTAGTTTATAATTATATTATATAATTAGCATAATTAAATATATAAAACATGTTTTCCTTAAGAATGAATAAGTTTTTATATGTTTTTGAAAACTTCTTTAAAAAAATATTACGAATGAACATTTTATACAATGAATATTCATATTATTACATGAGAATTATATAAGTTGAAATTATCCCAAGAGTCCATTCACTTTACTTTATGACTCATCATGGCATTTAAGTAAAAAATGCAGATAATACATAAAACTTATTTTTATTGACTTTCAAAGAGCTTTACATTACTAAATAAGGAAATCAAATTTTATGTGCTTTCATTATTAATCATTAGATTAAAAAGATTAATGATCATTATCCATACAAAGTGAGACTTCATCTTATTTTACAAAGTAACACCTAGGCCTGACAAACTGAGAGTCATGGAACAAGCTTTACAAAGTGAAACAAACCCTATAAAGTAAGACTCTTGCTCTACGAAGTAAAGCACCAAACCCAAGCAATGAAACTCTTTCTTTATAAAGTGAGGTAACAAGCCCACAAAGTAAGAATTTTTCTTTACAAAGTGAGAATTTTTCTTTACAAAGTGAGAATTTTTCTCTACAAAGTGAAGTTTCAATGCACACGCAATGAGGCACAAAGTATGCCCCATGAAGACCACAAAGAGAGACTCAATGCTTATGAAGTGAGACTTGATGCCCATGTAGTGTGATTCGATGCCTACGAAGTAAGACTTGATGCTCATGAAGTGAGGGTCTTGCCTCGCAAAGCCCATGAGGCTTTAAACTCATGGTATAAGATGACGAGCGATTCCAAGACCACAAGTTAAAACCACAAGAAGCTCCAAACTAACTAAGTGAGATTCTAAGCTTGACAAAGTGAAACTCTAGTCGATAAAGTAATAATTTAACAATTCCACATGTGTCACAAACTAAACAAAGTGACACTTCAAATTTAAACTAAGAGAAAATAAGTGTCATTGAAGGAATTTTAGTGAAAATGAAATCACATTTATCACTTGTTTACATTATTAATGAACTCTAAAGTCTTTACCATTGTAAATGCAATATTTGTAATGTCTCTCACTATAGTGGCCATGCTCTTCTTTTTTACTTACTGGATTAAACTTCGATTGTTGAAATATTGAGACATGAGTTACATCATCTTGTGCATAATGTTGAACAGCATAAGTATATACATAATTACCATTTATATTGTTTATGTCAGCTACTTTATCTTCCTAGATTGTAGATTTTGAAGCATTTAAGAGTGAAGAATTGATTTCTTTATAATGCATGTTCAAGTATTCCATGGCCTCTTGCAATAACAAATCCTTTATATTTGCACCCTCACTTACATACAAAAGAATTTAATTAAGTTCACTTTGTATAGAATGTATAAAGTATACCTTAGCTCTTACCTTCATCCATGTGTTGTAAATGCTCAAGTTGTGTCCATGCCTCACTACATACTAACTCTTTCTATCATCTCTTATTTATAAAAAGATTTGAAGTGTGTGGGGTTTATTTACAAATATTGGGTGTCATGTATCTTAATTATGAGAGAGTCCAAACGAAATGAATATACTCATGTCTCAAAAGAAGTGAATATGCCACCAAAATTAGTGTTTTGTTCATATCTAGGCTTTAGTTGTGGGTAAAGCGTTTATGGTTTTAGGTTTAGGGTCTAGGATTTAGAGTAGGGTTTTATAAACCTTTAATTATACAACTTTCATATAAAAACACTGAGCAAACCCTTTCCAATTACAAACACATGGTGAACATACTTATAGTTGGTTTGTTTTCATCACTGAATATATAACACAAACGATGGAGCTTATTTCATCGAACAAAGGATGGGATATAAACATATACAATGGGGTTTTATTTTATCGATGGAGTTTGTATATATGTATATACACGCTCAATATGAATTATAAAGTACATTTTTTATTCATACTATGTTGCTTTTTAATAGAGCTTGCATAAAGGAGACTGTAGTTCATGATTTATATTGTTGAAAACATAACACACATTATAATGTGATTCTAAATAATAATTATTTTTTGTGCATCTTTCTTGCCTTCCCCAATTAACTGAGTCATTGTATGGGCTTCCAACTCTTCATTTTTCTTCTATATTGTGTCTCAATATGCTTTTTACCAAGTGTTGATTGATTGCTCATTCGCATCATATAAGAAGAGACATGTACTAGCACACCTCAACACGTTAGACCAAGGAGCAAAGTATGGAAAATATGCCACCGTAAGTGAATTGAAGCCCTTTCTTGGCACTTTATGTTTGAGGGTGTATTTATTGGCCTTCGTAAACATCACTTCCCCTTTCATGATGATGACCTTCTTATTTGAAAATGTAGTTGTACAATTATTGTAATATTGTATTGACATGTATTTTCCCTCCACTCAAAACCAAAAGTCTCCGATGGAACATCCACATTGCACTCAATTGGGGTTTTTGGGGTGTTTGTGATTTTCATCTCTTTATCTCCATCTAGTAATGTCACTATAGTCCACTCTATGGGAAACATAACATATCTCATAATTTCATTTTTTGAAAGCTTTCGTGACAATCATTCTTTGTTCTTCCTTGTTCTTTCGTGACAATCATTGTTACTTTGTTCTTCACCCCAGTTCCTTGGATGACGGAGCTGGGATGCATGGTTTTATGTCTTCATTTTGAACATTACCATTAAATTCTTCTTTTATGATATCCTCATCATCACTTAAGTTGTGTTTGGTTCTCATTCATATTACGATGATCTGATCCTCATGTTTTTACTTAAGTCATGAGGCACATCAACATATGTCTGTTGCGTTTGTACCCCTTAGTTGAACCTTTGAGGACCTTGGTACAATTGTTGAAGCCTATAGGTTGTACACATGACTCACCTCCTAAGCCTCATAAGCCACCTAAGCCTATAGTTTGCATCCCAATCTGGGAAATCATGTCATAAAAATAAGAGGGCTGAGGAAGTAGATTAGTAAATGGTTGTTACTGAACATATTTCGGTATTGGAATTTGTAGATAGAATAAGGCAAAAGTTGGAGGTTGTTGACTTAAAACTAACCCATTATTTTGTGGTGCATTATCCATGGTAGCCTAAGCTATATCCATGCTTGCGGCACTGGCCACAATGTCCTTGTTTTATTTTTGTAAGTGTAGATTTAATCAATGAAGGAAAACATTTCTAATTAATATAGCAACACTTACAGTTTTTTACTTTTCATTGCATTGAAGAAGTCTTCCTCGTATTGACCACCAAACATACTTAATTGTAATGGATTCTGATGTTTGGATAAGTTGCAAGCAGTTACTTATAAGCAAATTGCAAGTAATTGTGTGTGATTAAAATTAAGGAATAATTACCATGACATGAACCACCATAATTAATGATGGATTATCACTTTGTGGACTTGGAGTCTCACTTTGTGAGCTTAATGGATCACTTCATGGGATAAGAGGCCCACTTCGAAGGCATGACAAATAATTTTGTATTTAAGAGAGCTCATTTTGTAGGCTAGGAGGCTCACTTTTTGAGCTTAAAGTCTCACTTCTTATGTTTGACAAATCACTTTGTGGGTTTAGAGTCTCACTTCATTAGATAGAAGGTTCATTTGTAGGCTTAGTGGATCACTTTGTGAACTTAGAGTCTCATTTCATAACCATGGTTGATCACTTCATAAACATGGCTGATCACTTTGTAGTGCATTAGTCTCACTTCATAGTGCAAGAGCCTTACTTCATTGGGAAAGAGTCTCGCTTTGTGGACTTGGAGTCTCACTTCATGGAGTTAAAGTTTCACTTTGTGAGTTTGAAATTTCACTTTGTAGTGTAAGAATTTCACTTCGTGTGGTTGGAGTCTCACTTTGTGTATTTGGAGTTCCACTTCGTGGGGTGGGGGCTTGGGTGTTTCACTTCGTTGGCTTTTAATCTTACTCATACAGACTAAGCCTCATTTGGAAGGTAGCTTTGTTGTCCTTATGGCCTCACTTCGTGGTTTTGTAGTCTCACTTCATAATCTTGTAATCTCACTTCGTGATCTTTTAGTATCACTTCATGGTTTTCGAACATCACTTCATGGTCTTCGAACCTCACTTCATAGGGTAGCAATTTAATTTATACAATAAATTCTTGTTAATTAGCCTTAATTTTTTCACAAATTTCAACTAATATATTAAATTGGTTTGTACTTTCTTGGCTAGATAATTTGCATCCTGGAATTACACTTTGTGGCGATCGCGAGCTACTTTCATGTATTCTGTTTCGATATCCATTAAAAACATCAATTCTAATCATAATTGCAATCAAGAAACAAATCACTCAGTAAAATTAGGTAACCAATTTTTGTTTGGTAATTGGCGTTGTTGCTGACCTTTGAATCATCTAGATACTGAGTCATAACATGTTACGATATGCACATAGCTGATATTGGTAAATCCATTCTCGATCATGAGCACTACTATCAAAGTTTTGACATGGTGCCATAAAGGCGCTTGCTGTCTTTTAGGAATTCACACCCTCAATTGGCCAAGTCTATGATCAAGGCTCACCTCATGAGTCAGGATGTGTGGGTTAGTTGAGCTGCAAGTATCCTAGTTTGGCATGGATGAAGCAACCAGAGCAAGGCCTCATCACTAGTCTTGTGAAATGTGAACTCGGGCAATCCTTTTCAAGCTTGCGAACTGGGTTGATGTACCCAAGAATTAACCAATTCCTTGAACGTGACATACTCGGTCACAAGGTCGAAATTCTATCAATGATAAGAGTAAGCTAACCCAAAGGTGGGATGTACCTTGTCATGTAGAAGTTAAGGTGGCACAATAGAGAGTTGTGTCTTAACAACACTAGTTTAGCTTGCACCAATAAAAGAATAACAAGCTCTCTTTTGAACTTAGGAACTCTCATTATATATACTCTACCTTATCTATGTGGCATAACCCGCCCCTCTCTCCTTATTTTCCTAATTGAATAAGTGGGCTGGCACATAATGCCAGCCCTTAATGAAATGAGATGACCTCCCCAGGGGTTAGGTTTAGGGTTAGTAAGTTTGGTTAGGGCACCCTAGGGTTAGGTCATTTGATAAGCTATCACTAACTGGGAACATTAAACTAGGAGAGAGTTTTTTAGAAAGTAAGTTCTAGCTTCACCTAGAGTTTCCTACAAATACTTAATGACACTCAATCGAACCATCATCATATACTCAAGTGCACTAGCTGGGCATGTTTCCTACTATATCTAGGGTTCGTCACATAACTCGGTAAGTAACAAAGTTAAACCCCAAAGTAAAGGGTTGAGTCATAGTAAAAACTATGACAATTACAACTTGCAGTTTTAGTCTGTTCTCTTACCCTTTGCAATACCTCTTCATAATCAAGCATGGTTTCATTAGGTTACAAAACTTAATATGACAGAACCAATCCTGAAATAACATAGTTTCTAGATGTTGCAAGGCCAATGTACAACTGTGTGTGATCGTGCATTACATACTTACATTTGGCACATCTATTATTGTTTAACAATAAAGAAACCAAGCATGTAATATGATACGAGTGTCAACAACCAAGTTGGTAATTGCCCACTTCTATGAATCTATCAAGGCATATCAGATAATCTTCATTCAAGGGTTTGTGCCAACAACGCTTCCCATCACTTGTTCTCAATTGATTCTAAAGTGTTGAAGTTATATTCAATGGGGGAGTCACAACCAACACACATGTTCCAGGCACAATGCTTTATGAGGGAGAATGATTCTTTGCATTTGAATATACAATTGTGTCTTCCCCATTCAGCTCCAACTCATTTGAACTCATGTATTAATGAATAAAGTGCTTGAGATGAGTAACCTCTTGCATTATTTACTTTCTAAAGACTTGTAGTTTCTGAAACAACTTGTTCATTGCTTTCTCTTTTGTAACAATTTCTTTATCCTTAATGACCAACTCTTTTTTCATCTGCTTTATCTCTTGTTATGCTCTTTGTTTGACCACTCCCACTCCTTCAACATTGCAATTTTTTTTAAAATCATTCACGCTTATTGCTTCCAACATTACTTTCAACTTGTTTGCCATGACAATGATTATTAGGAGCTCATTATTTGAATATACATCTTGCATCTTATTTGTTTCACACTTTTCCCTTGTACACTTACTGTGAACGTTGTTGTAATCAACCTTGTTTCTTAGGAAGTAATTGGCATACATCTATTTATATAGCTGGATGCTAGCATCCCAATTGTGTGTTTTTTCCTCAAGTCTAAAGGTGCTTCTGCGCCAAAGCTTGTTGATAATTTATGTTCTTATAAAAAATAAAATTTCAATTGCCATTAGAAGTCCTATTTTCAAACTTCTCATCCATAACTTTAGTTGGAACCAAGGCATCCACTTCTTCATATTATAACCCTTCTGCCACCATAGATCCATAACTTGTCATCATCACATATACTATATAGGCACCAATCCATTTCTCTCGAGCTATTGGGATTACACGGGAAAGACGATCATGCATTGTAGCCATTAGCTCCATCTCAATTATCATACTTACATGCCAAAATCTCTCTAGGTATTCAATTTTCTAACGTTTAGTTTCACCTTGCAGAATCAATAGAAGCTTGAGTCTCACATTCTCTGTGTTAATTGCCAGATTGTTATTGTTCAAAAACAACATCATTTGTCACCCTTTTTATCCTTTTACGATAATTTTTAATGTTGAAACTATTTGTGCAATCTGCAACTATTACTTGGATAACAACCAGTGATCCTTCATTTAAATCTATCATTTTAATAACCATTCTAGACCCCAAAAAAAAAGTGCAATATTTGAGTATAAATTTAAATTTCAAATTTGTAGTATTCAAATGATTAAAATTTCACTATGTAGTATTTTCACTTTGTGATTGAAACTCTTCGTAAAGAGACATTTCCATAAGACCCAAACCCTGAACCAAATTTTAACAACCCAATAAGAATGAATTGAGTATTTTCAAGCATTCGTTAAAAAGATTTAATGATAGAGATGATAAAAATTGTGCTTTCTCAACCCATGTGAGATTTTGGGTATAACATTAAGAATAGTGTTCACTTCACGAGTTTAATATTTACTTTATAAAATTAATGCACATTGAGTAAAATTAGTTTCTACTATGTTAGACACTAATCAATTCTATGATCATTGTAAGATTGAAGTCTATGTCATGAAATTAACATCAAACTAATTAAGCTTAAACTATACTATATGAGGTTGATATCCACTTTGTGAAATTATTACAAGCTTAAATTATATCTACAATATACACAATAAATCTCAATGTGCAAAGTGCTATACATAGATGTCATAGTTGCATATCTTGTCACCCCTACAAAATAAGGAGGATTATGTTAAATATCAAAACATTTTAATATAACTTAATTGTAGATCAATTTCACAATTAATTCATTCTTTCTTTTGTTTTCTTTTTTTTTTTACTCATGAATATTGTTAGTTAGTCCATTTATATTTTGTTCTTTGTTATGGCTTTGGTAATGTAAAGGACACATACATATATATATTAAATTTCAATGCATACACATCTATAAAGGAATTTAAATGTTTCCTTATAAATCAAACAAAACATTTGTACACACATTAGTATATATGATTAGTTTGTTTATGTATTTCATTTATCATTAAATAATATCTTAATATTTTTATGACATAACTTATTAATGTATTCTGTTTTTAGATTTATATTCATAACAAGAGTATGAAACATGAAAGATAAGTATTTTAACTGAGATAACTTGTGATTCATAAAATAAAAGGGGGAGCTTGTTAACAACTCCATATTTTGTGCACATAAGTTGAACTAAAAATATAATATATATTATATGTTTATAAATATGTATAAGGTATTTTGAATTATTATTAATATATTTTAATTAAGATATACCTTAGTATATACTCATCGTCTTTATGATATATTTAAGGTTGAAAACCATTTAATTAAACGAATCTTTTTTAATCTTTTTAATATTCATTTTAATTTAAATCTTAAATAAAATTTAAATCATTCAATTAATATGTATACTTAATTATTAATCTTGTGAACAACTTTGTATACAGTGAATAATAAACCTTCGTCCCCAACTTCAATGAAATAATACATACCAATACAAATATAATAAATATAACATATAAATAATAACCTGCCTTAAATAAAATTGCTCTATTCCAATAGTATTAATTTAAGCAGGTTCATGGTATATATATAATAATATATTTAAATTATTTATAAGATTACCTATGTTAGAGAGATTTCATTAAAACAGTGTCATTAGTCATTTTATTTTATATCTAAAAGTTATTATTATACATAAAACTATATTAATTACTTAAATAATTAAAATAACTTGTTACATTATTATCCAATATATAGTACATTATTAATAAAATAAAATATTTGACTCATATATCATGGGTTATTCAATTGAATTTTGTACTAGTATCTCAATATCGATTTTTTTCTACAATAATAACACGATAACATTATCTCTCCATAAAATAGCATATATAGTATTATAACAATAATTCTCAAATATTTTAATACTGTAATTATTCACAATAGTATATAATATTGTTGCATTGTCAATCTAAATAGCAGTTATTTTTTTAACCCACATAGTCAACAGATAGAGATATCCTTCAGCAGGTTGGATATTTTGGAGGTAATGGCTTAATATTTTTGTAACATTAATATCATATTGCATGATCATCACCTTTTGCGAAGTCAGCTTAGAAATTCTTACACGCCTTGGCATCTCCTTGCCTGGCTTCGTTGGCAGTGACCCCCCATCCAGATCTACATGACAATGCATATTGTTAGCTTAAGGTAGTATTATATTATTACATAAAAATACAACCCACAGTACTTACAGTCACTTAATTTTTGTATTTCCTGCCGACACTGATTATTTTAAAATTAAGTATGTGCTGATCATGGTTAAAAACAATGATTTCAAGGTACTGAATATTCTAAATACAGTTTAGTTTGATTTAACACCGTGTTTGTTTAATGAGCACATTTTTGGAGCCTTCGATATTTAAATATCTGCTAGATCATGAGGGGAAAAAAAAAATGACTTTACTTGTGTTTTCTTGTCACTTAAAAGGTCATCCATAGTACGCAAGTTGCATTTCCGGTGTTTCTTACTAGCAAGTTGAGTACTTGCGGTTGTAGAATAATACTGCAACAGGTTCAAAATCTAGCGAGCTACTTGCCTGCAATATCCTATATGGAGCAGCTACACGAGGAGTTTTCGAGTTCACAGTTGTCCTCAATCTGGGACAGCCTCTCGTCCGATGCGTGCGCGTGTGTGGCACCGGAGATACTGTCGGAGCTCTGGACACCCAATGC
This sequence comes from Selaginella tamariscina, assembly GCA_003024785.1. Taxonomy (NCBI): domain Eukaryota; kingdom Viridiplantae; phylum Streptophyta; class Lycopodiopsida; order Selaginellales; family Selaginellaceae; genus Selaginella; species Selaginella tamariscina. The sequence goes on along the minus strand of PUQB01000765.1, from coordinate 44,808 downwards.
ATATGTTTCAAAGTGTTCCTTCGAGGACAACATCATGTTGTTACCTCACGAGTACCATGAACTCACTCCGGCACCTGTGACCAAGAGCTTCGACGCTGCTGCCAATCCGGACTCCCCGTGTCCCCTTTGTTGTTCAACTTCGGCCGGTACTGCAGCCGCCTCCTTATGGGCCACTCCACCTACAAATCCAGGACACTCCCGTGTGCGATAAGTCCCTTCACATCAATTCCAATCAATCTGAAAGCTCCGAGGACGGTGAGAAATCCATCTCCGATTCCACCAGGTCAAAGAGGAGCTGGATGACGACAGTCCAGACTCCAAAAGGAGATGCATGGTATGATATAAAGCTAACATTATATACATATTAACAACACAAGAGTACAAGAAAAAAGAATGTAGGCTGTCTCTGTGTCAGTGTTGATTGATATATATATATGTGTGTGTGTATACGGTGTAACTTGATTATTACAGGGACCGAGGGTAGAATCGAAGAAAGCAGCAAACAAAACGTCAACAGAAGACACCAGAACTGCAATTACATCGGCTGTAGCTCTTGGGCCGGCTCTTAATACTGATGGAAAGCCACGCGCCAAACGTGGATCTGCTACCGATCCACAGAGTGTGTACGCTCGTGTAAGTATACACATGCACAAATAATGTGTCTTGCATACATATATTCACATCTTTCTTTGTTTCAGCAAAGAAGAGAGAGGATTAACGAGCGTTTAAGAGTTCTTCAAGGATTAGTACCAAACGGTGCAAAGGTTAGTTAATTTAGTTAATAAATAAGCTAATTAAATAATATGGATTTTGTTTATCCTCAGGTTGACATTGTAACAATGCTAGAGGAGGCTATCAATTACGTCAAGTTCCTCCAGTTACAAGTAAAGGTACTCACAGTCAAAGATATACACATTAAATACGATGCTTTACACAGCAACCACATATAAATAATAAACACACACACACACACATCCTAAAAATGCATATATGCAGTTGCTAGGCTCGGATGAGTACTGGATGTATGCACCAACAACATACAATGGGGTGAACATTTCACTGGGTATGCACCTGGGAATGCAATCATATCTTAAGAGCAAAGAGTAGGAAAACAAACAACACAAAAAGGACAACAAGTATACGCAACAGAATGGTTAACATATTATGTACACAGTCTTTTATCAAATTTTTAACTTGAAATCGGGGAGGAGTTAAATTTAAGCTTAACCCCCTTATAGTTGAATTAACTCAAAGTTATTAACCACAGTACACAGTTGAATAGTTAAGTGATTGTAACAAGTTTCAAGAACAAAGACGTACCAGTACTGGTTAGCATTTTTTTAGTATTTTATCCTCGAAGCCATGCATTCCTGAACGACGAGTTATCACGTAACGAGGCATCGTGCGGTTTATACTCCATGACGTAGCTTGCCGGAAGATGCAAGTGTCGCTTGATCGAATCCCGAAGAGCCATCACTGCCTGAAAAATAATTACCACAGTAACGGAAATCTGTGTGTGTGGGTGGCGTGACATGTATATACAACCTGATTGTCGGAAGCGTTTCTGTTCCACACACTCAATATATCCTCCCCAAAGCGAATGCTGAGAACTGCTCCACATACACTATCGCTATAATCAAGTTGATCACCTATCATGGCAAGTACCTATGGACGAATATGAGGCTTATAATGTCTTGTGTACACACACACACACACACACATAGAGAGAGAGAGAGAGACATAACATTATTGCTGATATTCTATATATGCAAGTTCATACCAGGTCTTCCCAAAACCGTCCCGAGACGACCTTTTTAAAGCGTATAATCCACTTGCCACCGCTTTTGTTTGCAGCGTCCTACACGGAAAATACATCGTCAAATAAAAGACAACAATAATATTAACAGTAACGAACTACTCTCAAATTCATCTACGTTAAGAATAAATATAGAAGTTAATGAGTGTCAGAAAACAAAAAAAAAAGAGTGACAGGCTGCTTAAGAGATAAGGTGATGAATACAAAAAGCATGTGTGTGAGAGAGATAAATTTCTATATATAAAGGTGACTTTTAAAGCAATATAATAAAAAACGGCATAATACGTACCTCCCACAATGGTCTGATTCCCTCTTTGAAAAGATGAAAATCAGTAGGATTTGGGCAGTTGGATGCCCTCGAGAGATGGCAATAGCAAGCCCAAAATCCCTCAACCTGCCATCACAAGAAAAACCTATCTGTACGAGAATATATATCGACACTCAAATGTGTGTGTGTGTGTGTGTGTGTGTGTGTACATTATACATCCATAATGCAGCTACCGTGCTAAATTCTGCGATTTTCTTCATACTATCTTCATAAGAGGCTTGCGACCTGACTCCAGGAGTTCTACGAGTGTACCAGAAGACATATCGTTGCTGTACTAAACCGAATGAGGCAAAATTCAGGGAACATTTGTGTGTAAGACTTACATGAAGCGGATGCAATCCGGCTTGAAGCTCCCTGTTATATCGCTCCTTTTCCTCGGCCTCCCGTGCACGCCGAAGCTCTTCATCCTCCATTGCCGCTTCTCCTCCCTCCCACTGCCATAGCTAGGGTTTACGTTGGGGCTACTCTGCTTTTTAGGGTTTACTTAACAAAAATTCTCTCTTTTCTTTTCTTTTCTTTACTAGATTTCTAAGCGTATACCACTTATTAAATCTTAATTATACATTAACATTAACCTTGTGCCCTAATCCCCGCAGGCCTCTGTTTTTCAGGCTCTACAAACTATCTCCAAACTCATTAACCCAACATAACATATAGTAAACCTTCTTTAATCCAACCTGTAACTTCTTTACCCTTTTTTCATTAAGGGCAACCTCGACTAACTTGTGCATATCCGCTAGTGCACAAATACATGCCCATCTTCCCATACGTCACATAGAGTTAGTCTGATGTTAAACCCTTCACTTTCATATGCACGCTTTAGTGCTTCCAGCATCTTACGTTTATTCTCCGGTGACACCTCAACATTCTTCATCTCCGCGAGGATATTGTCTCGCGAGACCAACTCCGTGCATCGTGCGCTAAAGTAATAAATATGCACATTCATGTATATTAAGATAGCAAAATAATACATGTATGTATATACATATAACTATATAGATATAAACTTACATATATGTACATGTGTGTGTGAGAGGGAGAGGGAGAGACTGGACACACATATAAAATGCCATTTCTCTATATGAAACAGGCACACATACAAACGTGTATAGGCGTATATATAACCTTGTAGCAGTGAAGGGAGCAATAGCGAAGATTGCAACGGGGACAAGTGTAATTCGCATACTGCTTCTGGCATCTACAAAATCACATAATTAGAGATATTAAAATTACAAATAAGTACTTACACTCTACAGCCGATAAGCATACTGCCCATAAACCCTACGCCCTACCTAGTTTAATTAAACATATGGATAATCATTAAAAGCATTTTCAACATTTGATTTGGATTAAAATGTGCAGTAATTAAATTAATTTATGATTTATTTAATCCTGTAAAACATATAAATGTACAACTGTATCAAACAACAACGTTCCTAGAGGTTGGTTCGCATATATGATTGAGCTTCTTAGCGTGCTCCACGTTATGCCTTTGTGTCCTACACGCATACCGTACCAACAATCATCTCTGGCTGCAGCTTCAGTAGGCATTTCCTAAAAGAATAACAATATATATATATATAGACACAAACACACGCACACACATACATACCGTTTTTGGAATCGATCTTCTGAACTTCTCCAATAAGTGTGTAACCACTTTATTAGCACAGGCACTGAAGAAAATAAATAACCGTGAGCGTGCGTGTGTGTGCGTGTGCGTTCATACTTATGTTTAACACACACACATATATATATAACAAGATAGATATTAGTAACTCACTTGCAGATCGCTGATGTTGAAGTTATTTGCTGCATATTACCTGGTAAGTCTGTTATGCAAAGTATTTAAGTTAGTGTTTCAAATAAAGTGTGTGTGTGTGTGTGGAACTATACCGCACTCAGAGTTGTCCACTTTTGTCATCCAGTCCCTTACTACACCTTCAACACTGAGTCCCTTTTGAACCAAATATTGCTTCGTGAACTAATAAACAGAAAGTCATAATTGTCATTCATCAAATAAGTGTTTTGAAGTATAGAATTTGAAGATATACTTATTTAAACATATGAATGAATGCCTATATGTTAGTATACATAGTAAAAAACAATAAGCTAAACTTGCCTCTTGCTCAACAGTGTTGAATTGGTGTACTTCACGGGGAAATGCTATTTCCCGTTCCGTCATCTAAACAATTAATCATTTTAAACAATAAAACTAACAATATTAAACAATTAATAAGTGATAATTAATAGTGATGATACTATCATATTAGTACCGGTTGAAGTCTCCCTCGTCGACAACCAGCTTCACCGTAAGATGGAACGTTCTGTGAGCGCCAATAAGCATTCACAGCATATAATGGAACAAGCTGCGCCTGTATAACTGATTTTTCTTGTTAAAGTGCCGCGCACACACACACATGCATGAAATTATAAAGTAGAAAACTTACATTTCAGTGGAACATTAATATCTGCCCTATCAGGCATGTGCTCATAACATAACAGGCAAGATAGATGACTAGCTCCAGGTTGGCAAAGAAATCCGCTGTTATTTGCTGTAATGAACTTGATAATAAACTAACTATAACTATAACTATATATATATATAGAGAGAGAGAGAGAGAGAGTTACCTGTGCATTGACGGCAAGAGACCAACTCATCTTCAGAGTCTTCATCATCACTACTGTCAGATTTATAAGGCATTGAATTGCCTAGCTTCATCTGAAAATATAATACCTCACTTCAGAGCTGTTCACATATTACACATCACCCCCCCCCCCCCACACACACACACACACACGCACGCACGCACGCACGCACACATAGGGTATACTTACGAAGTTTGATTTAACCATAGCAAGTTCATCCATTTTAGCTATTTCTTCCGGTGAGCGCTTCAAGGAGGAATTGTTTTGTAGGAGATCTTCAACAAGAGTCCGCATTGTATGGTTCTTAGAAGCAAATATAACATCAGTTCGACATTGTGGACACTTGCAGCGCGGAATACCGTGATGACTTCCGGTACCACTCCGAGAAGCAACCATTACTGTTATATACTACCTTGTTATTTCATGTATACATCTATACATATACTAAAAAACAGCCTCTGTGTGTGAGACTTACCAGAAGTTGTGCTGACATGGCGATAAGCTAACTACATCGTGCCAGATGTTCAGGCAAATGCTGCACTTGAAAGTTTTCCTGGTTGATAGTCGTCTGTAACAAAATACATCTTACATACATTTATATAAATGTACACATAAAAAGACAAACATTACCTTCGGATGCTTGTCTTTATTATCTACAGCTGCTTCCTCATCACTCTGAAAATTTTAGTTTTAAGTTTTTGGTGTAAATTACATACAAATAGATATACATACCTCAGGGAATTTCCTCTTTTGAGGATTATCTGCAAAATCATACAAAAAATTAGTTAGACAGAGAGAGACACAGAGGAGAGAGACCTATGGCACTGGATGTTGCTGCTGCGCTATCGTCGCCCATGATCGCTTTAGGGTTATAGGAAAGTTAACCTAAAAAAAATAGATGAGGTTAAGCCATACACGCATGGCATTAAAATATTCATGGAATAAGGGCAAAGGGCAATCAAAGCCTTAATATCCAGTCACGTCCGTGTCATTTGTTCAGTTGGACACCGGAGTCTCTGTTTTATATTTTACACACGGGCGGAGATTAAATATTCATCTTGCATATCGCTCAATAGGAAAGGGTCTCCTAATCTTAAGCCCACTTCTCATTATTGAATGGTTATTTGGCCCTAATAAATTAGAAATATGCCACATCATTAATACTAATTACCATCTTGCTAGAGTGGTTAATTGAATTAAAACCTAAATTATTAGTGAATAATTTTATTTAAATGAGATTTTTTTTATTAATTAGGATTGTTGGACTTGAAGATATGTATACATTCAACATATACATGTTATAAAAACATGTTTTATATAACTGTGTTTGATATATGAGAAAATATATCTATGTTCGTATATGTACACCAAGTTCAATCATATATATATATATTACACATGTTTGTGTGGGCACATCTACATAGAAGTGTAGGACGATCAAATTAAGATTCATGTATATAAATATATATTTTAAAAATGATTGATATAAATCAATATATATATATATAAATAATGCATATTGTGCATTGTGTGTATAAGAACTGTGTGCAAGTGTCTATGTGTGTGAGTGTGTGGTTTTTTTTATATGCCATCTATGGTAAAGACCTTGGAATAAATTAAATTTAGATAAAAATATAAATATATTAATGAGTAGCCTTTGTAAGTCAATGTATATTGAGCTCATATATATGATACAAAAGTATATATATGTATTAATGGTGCAGTGATTTATGTGTATATTAAATATTTAACCTATAAATATAAATCATAATTTTTAAGTTAAAGTTGACATTCTCTCTCTATATATATAAAGTTATATATTTATTTAGGTATCTCCAATTGAGATCCGTTCGATGTTCTCCACCCTTATGTAATATCTGCGTTCTTGTTTTCAAGACTCATGTGTAATATTAAATAAATGCATCTACATACATAAAACATATCAATACCTACACACACATACATATATGTGTGTGTTTATATATGCATATATACATGTATAAATATGTGTGTGTGTGTATATATATATATATACACACACACACACGCATGTATATATGTGGACAATGTTATATAAACAACATATATTATCAAGACTTGGCAAAGGAAACTCCCTTTTACAGATAGTCTTTTGGTCCAGGACTAAGAAAAGGTTGCCATTAACAACCTCTATATCAACTTAAAACCAAACGAGTATATCTCTTTCAAGTAATAGTTTTAGAGAAGTTGATAGTTGTGTGGTGTCTTATGGAGCTACTATTTATAGAGAGCTCAATTCACTAAAGTACATAAGTTGATAAACAAAACCCACGGGTGGTGTTAAACTTCTCACCCTTTTATAATAGATTATTTGGTAGGGTGTGTGTGTAAAAATTAAATAATTACTTAAATATACTAAATTGATATCTACAAGACTAAGTGTATATAGATTTGTTACCATCTCTTTTTAATATAGGAATATGACTCTCTCTCTCCATGTGTGTAGATATGTGATATGATCTCTCTTGGCAATAACAATCAATAATATACACATATACAATAATTTGGATACCATCATTTATACATGGTAAAAGACACGCACACATGTGTAGAAAAGAGAGAGATTACATGTATAATTACAAGCACTCATGCATATAAATATTTTATAATTCTAATATTCAGGCTTTCTTCTTTATAATGTAAAAATGAATGTAATCAGGGGTTACATAAATACATACATGCATAACTACATAGTATATCTATATGTTGCATGTATGTATTTATGTATTCTATAATATAAAAACATAGAGATCAAATATGCATATTAAGTATTAATGAGTATAAACAATGTCTTTTAGATGCATTTACATTATATAAACATACACATAATATATAGTGCAAACTTATGTGCAACTTTAATAACAAGCCTAAGGTTTAAGAAGATCATCATATTCCTACACTTCTTATATGGATGACTTTCTTGTGAAGATTACGAGGCTCCACTTTCAATGCATTTGCCCACTCTTTAAATGTTGACTCGCGCCCAAGTTGCTTTCCAATAATTGCCTTCAACTTTAAATTTCCATCTTTATATGCTTATGTATAGAATATAATCTGTATATGTATATGCATGTTATGTTGTTCTTCTGCACAATTTTAGTTTGCACAATTTGACACAGATTGAATTCTTTTAACATCTCTTCCCTAAAACAAATGAGACCTCCCTATCTTGATGCCTTCATCTTATCAAGATCCTTTTTTGTCTTGTTGAATCCTCCTTCAACCTTGGGAGGCTTATCACACCTTTTCCTAATGTCTTTTTTTGGTATCTCTTGTAATATAAATCCAAACTCAAACACACAAGGTTAAGGTGAGTTAAAGGTTTAGTTTAGGGATAACTCACTAGGTTAAGGATAACAACTATATTAAATTATTAGGTTAAGGATAACAACTCGGTTAAAGGTCATTAAATATTTAAATTCATACATAATAATTTAAGAATAAATTCAACAGGTTAAGGATAATAAATGGGTTAAGGGTTCAAACTAGAACAAATTAAGATAACAACTGGGTTAAAAGTCCAATTTATGAATAAACTCATAAAGACAATGATAACTTCTAGGTTAAGTGTTATTAAATAGTTAAGTTAAACCTAAGAGCTTAAGTATAAACTCACCAGGTTAAGGATAACAACTGGTTGTAAGGATTTTATGGAAATACCTTGAGTATATTCTAAATTATATACTGGAACCATATATGAATGCCATGTAGGACGTCAAGATTAGACCAAAGGTTGCTAAACATGGTGTAGCCTCCTTATATATAAGGAAGGGTTTACTAACTTTGTATGTATCTTAAAGGTTGAATATACGTCTTTTTCATTGGTTGAAATGCTAGGTAATCCCTAATTCATCTTTTTCTTCTTAAGTCTTTCTTCTTCTTTCTCTTCTTCTCTCCTTATTATCTATGGTGGTCCCTGTGGAGTAATTTTTGCAAGCTATAGTAGAGTCACAAGTGTAAACACAATTACTTAGTGTCTTAACACAAAAAAAACCCACAATTCAACTGAGTATAATCCTCGTCTTCGCCTCAACTCTTTCTCAGGAGAAGCCATAGAAGATACACATGCATGAATTGAGCAGTTTTGTATAGTGGTTATAGATTTACTGCCCTTTGGTTTAAACACATGGCTCTAGCATCCAAGGCAACCATTGATTTGTCTTTGTCCTCATTGGCAATTGCATTCGGTCATTATGTAAATGCCTTTGGTGTCATTAGATGAGGTTTTGTGGTTACAACAAAAAGGTAATGAAATAACTGTACAATTTAAAGTCCGCAAGAACCACCTAGCTTGGGTGGATCCTAACATGTTCAAAGTGGTTAAGAAAGGGCTATTTTATCAAGTGCTTAGTATAGCTAAAGTCCTTGTTCGTGGACATTGCCCAATGACCTTGGAGAATGCCATTTAGATTGCATAAGCACTTAAAGATGGTGCTGCCTTTTTTGTTGTTCGTGTTCAACTTGAATTGCTTGGACCAACCCCTCTTCCTCAAGTTGCTCATTCACAACCCATGGAGGTAGTTCCACAAGCTACATTCAGCCCATGCAAGAAGGATGAGGACGAGGACATGGTCATAGGTACGAAGGCTGTGTACATGGTCAACAATGTGGACGTGGTATACAATGTTTTGAGTGCCAAGGATTTTGGCACTTTTGGTTGACGGTGGTTTGACCACCATCAAACCACCAGCTAGCATGAACAAGCGATGAGACGAAGAGGTCGAGCAATGAAGGCACCACAAGTACGAACTGACGGTGATAGCTGTTAGGCAGCTCTTAACCAGGCATAGATCCGATCATCCGGATCAACTATTAAGGTATTGGGGATAGCACGCGTAAGGGAGGCGCATAAATGTTACAGGCAAGACTCGGTCACATGGTGGCAGACCCGTGAGAGAGTGCCACATGTACCTAGGGTCTAGCACTAGCTAACCCACTATATAAGCAAGAAGGTTGGTAGTGGGTCAAGGTACTTTTAGTTCATTTTTCGTCTTGTATCTTGCTCCGCCTTTCTGGGGCAGCTTTGTACTCAGGCAGACAATATATACATACTTATGTTCCTACTGTTCACCACCTCTCCGTTACTCTCCTCTTGCTCTGCTCCTAGCCCAACAACATACTAAGGTACGAAGTAGCATCACTACACTAGGAGAACCCCTCCTCACCTATACACAAACCCTCGCGGCGTCCGGGTAGAGGCCATCTCAGCACTTCCAGTACTTCTGAGGTAAGGCTGGCTAGCCGACACAGACCCCGAAACTGGACGCTATTAACATCGTCCTACACGACCATCAAGGCTTCATAGCAAAACCACATTTGGCCTGCGGAGTCCCTGATGACCATTTGTGGTGACCACGAGGGGATAGTAAGTACACACGGATGGAGTTCACTGTAACAAGTAGAGTTGTGGCCCAAAGGAGAGACTGGAGAGCCGGGATTAACTCGTTTGACAACTGGAAATCAGCGAGTATCAGCTAGCCAGGAGGATGTGTCGGGCTGGTAGAGAGGGTTGATGGAAGGCAGAGAGGCACCTCGGTTGCACAATCAGCCCCTACCTCGCCTACTCGAGGAAATGACACAAACACCACATGGTTGAATCTTCGAGAAGCGGTAAACCCGGCATAGCAGCAATAGAGGTGGTCGCAAGTCGCATACGACGAAGAAAGGTATGAAGAACCCACAACATGTTTGGATGTTATTCCAGGTGTAGGAGCGTGCGAGAATGAGCAGCACTTGGATGGGCGATCTCGCACAACAATGACCTATGATGCAGTGTGGGATGGATGGCAGGACAATGGAAGCCCTCCACCCCCTCTCGATGTAGGCGAGAGTGATGGCTACGATGAGCCCCACATTGAAGAGCGAAACCCATGTTCGATGAGTACCCACGAGGGAGGAGACCCTGCACAGGAGAACCCCATGAGAGGGAAGACTTGTGCAAAGGCATGAATCTCAAGGTGGCGAAATCAACATGGATAGCAACGGGGGACGAGAGCTGGAGGTTTAGCGTGGCCAATGCCATGAGGGACGTAAGATAGGAAACCCAGGGCCGCCGTCACCCACTAGGATAAGGCGGGAGGCCCATGGATGCCCAAAAAGAGGGGAGGAAGAGCCTCATCTGGAAGGCCCCCATAGGGAAGAACATCAATTACTGACAAAACAACCTCTGTAGCAGGAGTTCTGTCGATCGGACGATGCAGCAGGCCATGGTGGTTACCAGGATGAGAACCCAAGGTTTTAGAAGGCTAGGGTACACATGGGACGACCACCTGTGAGAAGGTGACTAGACGTTGATGAATTGACGGACTAGGAGGAGGTACCAGTAAGGGGGCCACACAATGGTCACTCTAAGCAACGAATGAGGGAATTTCGTCTTAGGGCGAGGGAAATCCGCTCGAGCGACCAAGACCGTATCAACCCCGCGAGGGAATTCTGCAAGGGCGCACGGCAACCACGACCCCTGAGAATCCACCCTGTCAACCACGACCGTCTTGATGCTGCGAGGGATTATGCAAGGTCGCACTATCCTACATAGCTACTCACTAGATGAGGGAATACCATCCAACCGAGGTATGTTGTGCCACAATTATCAAGTTGGTCCCGCAAAGGGGCCCCCAAGGGACAGTCGGAAGGAGCCCATCCTCATCACCCACCCAATCGGAGGGTGGGGGCTCGAGGAAGGAGAAAGGCACTCGTAGAATACTGGGACGTAGACTATAGCACGTCTGAAGTAGAGAGGCCGAATCAGAGCACCTCCCATGCTCAATGGGATGCCATGAGAATCGATTCGGTGACCTTACTAGCCCGTGCGCTTAATCAGATGCAAGAGAGCATAGTAACGGTGCCCTTACCCACATCCTGAGGAGCAAAAGGGAAGACGCAGACCAACATGTACACAAGTTCAAGCAGGTATGCACTTTGAGGAGCGTAAGCGACAACCACAAGAAGCTGAGTGCATTTGCATGCACTCTGGACAAAAAGGCACCGCATAGTGGATGCAATTCCACGAGGCAAACGAAGGAGCTCGCTAGGAAATTGCACGAAGGGCGTTTTTGGATACCTTCCGAGAGGAGAAAGGAAGAGGTAATCCATAAGCTAACGAGCTGAAATAGAAAGGGGGAAAGTCGGTCGACGAATACACGGTCCGCATGCTAGGGTACATCGCCCGACTAAGGGATGCCCCAATCAACTTGTCCAAGAAAATGTGGTATCGAAAGGGACTGCAGCTAAAGATCTGCAAGTGAATCGACCTAGACGACGACTAGACATTCAACAAATTACTCTAGTATGCCAAGAAGGCTAAGAAGCGGGAAGCCGAGAGATGCCAAGAGAGGAAGACGCAGCACATCAAAAGACACCGAAGGGGTAAATGACACCATCATGAACGAGGAAAATCTTTCAGACATCCAAAACCTGCCAGGAAGGAGAGACGATCGGGAGCCAAAGGGCACATGCAGCTACAATGAAGGAGGCCCAACAAGTGGCAACACAGAAGGAAGACTTAGCCGCAACACTAGCTCAAATGGGATACACCCCGCGGGGACAAGTATTGTTGGGTATGTAACATCTGCGGGTTCCACAACACAGACGTTGCTATCGACTGGCCAAACTCCTGAACAATAGGCTACCCCAGGCAACCGCATTAATAGTGGAACAAAAAGCAGAAGGGGATGCAAATAGTCAGAGGAGTTATGGGCGTAGAACAGAAGGGGACAATCAACTCGCAGGAGATTGGAGTCGTAGGTCTCATTCTCGTGAGTGGCAGCCCTACCAACCCAAGTACGGTGACAGAGAGAGGCGGTCGAGTAGAGAGATGACATAAAACTGTGCAGGGGTCCACACCCGCTCTGATGCTCATGTTATCCTCAATCAAACCCATGCTGGAGGTGCAAACACCCACCAGCACCCCAAGGGTGGATAATGGGTAGACCCTCGCTAGCTCGACACCAATCCCTGTAGGTGAACAAGTAACGATAGTACTATCACAACAGAACAACAAGACGAACACAACGCCGTAGGCTCCCTTAGTGAATGAAACAAATCATTTGCACGTATGGAACCAGGGGAACACGAAGGCACCGCAAGAGGGAATGGGCAGCAAAACCCACAATATTAAAGTAGTGGATAAGGAAGCAAACTGACATGCTGACCATCAAAGCCGAACTAGAGCCAAGGATCGCGGAGAATAGTGAGGATGCGGGAACGCTTCGCTTTTAGCATAGGAGGGCCCAAGGCATTGACGGGGCAAGAAGCGCCACCTATTATGCTGCGCGATGTGGGGTTCAGCACAAGGATCAGCAAGGCCCCGACCAAGAGGCATTGCAACCACAGTGGACTACATGAACGATGTACCAACCATTCCGGTTCATATGACAAGTCACACAATCAGCGAGGTGATTATAGACAGAGGGTCGTCAGTGAATGTCATGTCAACGGAACTTCATGTGAGCTGGGTATGCCAGCTCCGGAGCCTACTCCCTTCCAGATATGCATGAAAATAAGGCCAGGTAACACCAAGGCATCCTAAGGGCAGTAGAAGTCAAATCCAAACTGTTAAATTTGGATAAACATTGTCGTCCTCGACATGCACACCGAAGGGATTTGACCTACTTCTTTGTCAACCTTGGTTAAGGGGCACAAAGGTGCAACATGACTGGAGCATTAGCAAATATGATTACTCCCATGAGGGGAATTAGGTCCGCAAGTCCATGCACCCGCGCAAAGATTCATAGCGCTAGATACCATGTGCCGAGCAGGCATAGAGGATGGGATGACAGCGAACGGGACACTCCGCGCCCGTCCACCAGGCTTGGGCTGCATAAGGTGGGAGGACCCTCACCAAAGAAGGCACTGTACAGGCAAACCAAGGATCAACAAGGGGAGCGCTCAAAGGCCAATACAATATAGACACAGTGCGGAGCACAAGAACTGGTTCACTGACCACAATTGCAATTCTGGAGGAGCCACTTGGACACACCCCAGCCGGACGATAGCACCAGCCAAGCAGGCTCGACCCAAGCTTGATAGTAGACTAGACCATAGCCCTATACCAGCCTCAGCCTCAATCGAAAATGTCCACAACCACAACTAATCGGAGATCAGCTACAAAAGCGAGGGGGGGGGGGGGGGGGGGGGGGGGGGGGGGGGGGGGGGGGGGAGCTCCGGCAAGGACATTCCCTGATAGAAATGTTGTGCAAAGCCCAAGTGTGGGACGCGTAGGACCGATGGTGGAAAGCCTCGTAGGAATGGACCAACTAGCAAGGCTCTACAATTAGGACTAGGGTCGGCTTCACCAGGCACATCAAGGTCACAACAAACAACAATGATGGACAAGCACTACGACAGACAACCGACAGTAGCTGCTTTGGGCGAACATCCACCAGATGGAGCTCAGTCCAAGGCACCCCGGGGCAAGGCAAACAACACAACATGGAACCCCACAAAGCGCAATTGGAAGGACGACGTGGCCGAAAGGAAGGATCTCCAAACACACGTGTGGCTAGCTCATAGGGTCACATGGTCACGAGGATGGACACACGTGTGAGGCACGTACTACAAGGTAATGATGGTTAGACAACACCATCATTACGTGTCTGGGTGCAGGGATAGTTGTGCCAGTACCCACCTCAGAGGACATCATGAGGACCACCATGTCAACTGTACTTGGGAAGGAGGCGTATAGTGCAATACTTAAACTACCATGAACGACAGATTGGACGAAGAGGAATAGGCCAATGGTGATCCAAAAGATTCACGTGTCCATTGAGGGCCAAAGCAAACAACGAAACTTGTATTGCCCAGTACTCCAGGTTCAAAGAATTGATTGGTCGACCTGACGTTCAGCGGGTCACAGACAGCTACGTCTAGACGAGTTCTTTGACCTTCCATGGGGAGAATTGGAGACCTTGGGATCCTCCGAGAAGGCCAGCCAATTCATCTAGTTTGCAGAATTGGTAGCTAGCCAAACCGGATGTAGAGGGGATCCAGTTCTGCTTGGATGGGAGCGCAGTCTTCCATATTAATGTTTGACAAATTAGCAATAGTCCTCTAACTATTGAAGGACGGCCTTGCATTAAGAGAATTATCAAGACAAAGCCACAAAAGCCGCCATCAAGGGAATGAGCGCGCTATGGGACATACAAGTAAGGGAGGAAGCGGTTGAATTCATAGCACTGGTGGTCTTCATGTCACGAGAAGAACGGGAAGACAAATCAAAACTGGTTCCAGCTCTAACAGCGGTATCCAAGGAGTTCGGACTGGGACTGAGCAATGACTTTCCACGGCCGGCCATATCACTATCATGACCATAGGCTTGTTTGGCCGAACTACAGTTAGAGCACCGTCATAGCTTTAAACAAGGGAGGAAGAGCGGATCGGAACAAGTCAGGACAACTGTAAGGAGCAACCAGGACTCCCAGAGTTGATAGAGAAGCAGGCGGGAGGCAGCCCCCCTCCTAACCAAGAAACACCTAGGCAATGGATGACAAAACCTATACACAGGTCCCTATGGCTGGTGGACCCCCGTTACCACTGAAATCCCCGTCAAAATACCCGAACAATCAACCGAGCCAAAGCCATGGAGAACAGAGCGCAAGTCCGAGGAAGAGTCAAAGGTTACCTACTAACATTTCTATGCCGATGGTCGGTGGGCCTCAACAGCCTACATCAAGCTCACGGAGGCCTTCGACCAACTAAAGGAAGCAATGGCGGCGTATAACGGCCTCGACCTCCCAGCCGTGGTTAAAAGAACACGATGCCATAGTAGCTAAGCTTACGGAATGATGGTAGGACGCCGAGGGACACCCAAGAAGCTAAGGAACTGCTTTGCCAAGGAGGCCAACTATGTAGGGTAGTATTGAAGAGGAAGAAAGACGCATGGGAACTTTGGAGCGAGAGAGCAACAAATTCTGTAGGTTACAAGTTGAGTACAATACCCTCCAGGGGCTCCTAGACCCACCACTAGCACACCCACATCTAGGCATAGTAGAGAAGAACGGCAAATTCATGAACTCAAAACTCAGATTGAGCAGAGTAGGGAGTTTGAAGAAGCCTGAGCAGAGCTGGCGGCAGTCAAGGAAGAATTGCACCAAAGCGCTTAACTCACAAGGGCTAGAACCACATTAATGGTTAGCCAGGAGGAACCCTACTCGGAGGGCCAGAGGTGAGCGTTGCATTACAACAAGCACAAGACAGGAGCATCTCACCTAGGAAGTAGGACCCATGAACCACTACCATAGAATTAGTGATGCACGCCCGACAACAAGCCCAACTACTCGCAGCAAGGGAACAAGAGCTACAGCACTCGAGCGAGCGAGTCCGGGAGCTGGAGGCTCAAGGAAAACCCGCATAGGAGCAGCAAGAGGCAAGGTTCCAGAGGGAGCCACAAAAGGCTACCAAGTTACAAGATGCGATGATTACAGCCATGAAGCAGAAGTTAGCCGTAGTGGAAAACAAAGCCGCTACCTACCGTGACACTTGGGTATGACCTAGGTAAAGGGAGCACATGGCCTGAGGATGAGCCAATAATTAAGTTCGGGCATCTAGTTGACGGTGGTTTGACCACCATCAAACCGCTAGCCGTCGTGAACAAGTGATGGGACAAAGTGGCCGAGCAATGAAGGCACTTCAAGTATGGACTAACGGCGATAGCTGTCAGGCGGCCCGTAGATTCGATGGTCCGGATCAACTACCAAGGTATTGGGACAACACGCATAAGGGAGGCGCATAAATGTTACAGGCAGGACTCTGTCACAGGGCATCAGACCCGTGATAGAGTGCCACTATACCTAGGGTCTAGCATTAGCCAACCCACATATAAGCAGGAAGGTTGGTAATGGGTCGGGGTCCTTCTAGTCCATTTTTCATCTTGTATCTTGCTCCGCCTTTTTGGGGCAGCTTTGTACTCAGGTGGGCAATATATACATACTTATGTTCCTAATGTTCACCACCTCTCTATTACTCTCCTCTCACTCCGCTCCTAGTCCAACAACGTACTAAGGTAGGAAGCGGCAGCACTGCACTAGGAGAACCCCTTTTCACATGTACACATACCCTCACGGCATTCGAGTAGAGGCCATCTCAACACCTTCCAGTACTCCTGAGGTAAGGCCAGCTAGCCGGCGTGGATCCCTGGGACTGGGACATCGTCATGGCGACCACCGAGGTTGAGACATTGTCATGGCGACCATCGAGGCTTCATAGCAAAACCACATCTAGCTTGTGGAGTTCCCGACGACCACACTTGGTTATTGAGTTGCCATTGTTAATGTCCAGCTTGTCAAGGAGTAAATGATATGAAAGTTGTAATTCCTCCAGTAGATATATTACCTCTTTTTGATAATGAGCAGAAAAACTAGTTCTCATCACCAATGCAACAGAGGAATTGTGTGATGGGGTTTTACAACCTCTACATTTTCGTGGTGTGGTGTTTCAAGGTGTGGTTGGGGAACTCGAGAAGGAACCTGTTGTTTTCTTTTGAAGGTTTTATGTGTAATCGTCCATTATCAATTCTTCTTGATTCTGGATTGACCATCTTGTCCATTTGACATGCCTTAGTGAACCTACCCTTCGAATATTGTATGAAGACACAAGTCTTTTTGCTATCTCTTCCCAGGCTTATTATGCCCCCTATTCAGCTAGGGTCATATTATAAGGCATTGCCTCTTCAGGTCATGCCTTCCTAATTGTATGAATGTGATTTTTAGGTTTTAATTGGATGCGTGCTAAGGGTGTAAAGTTTACTTTAGCACGAGGGAAGGGTTGCTCCTCTTTACAAGCACAATCTACAATACAATTTTGAAGTTCATGCATTCTTCATGCTACTTATAGATGTGGTCTTTCTCCTAATTCATCTTCCAATATGTTCAAAAGAATGTGGAAAAAACTTCTTTCATTGATTCCAATCTACAATAGCTAGTGGTGGTTGGAAGTATTGCGCGGTCAATACTCACCATCAATTAATACAAAAGATGTTGCACTAATAAAAGCTCCATTTCATCAGCAGTCTTCACGAGATAAGTAAGAGATAACACAAGTTATTCAGGATATGTTTAACTCAAAGAGTGGTGCGTATGTCTTGTAGCCCGTGGGCTTTTAAGCCTCATATAGTCAACAAAGCAAAAGGTAGGCATTTCACAATTGATTTTTGGCCTTTAAATAATAGTTGGTGCCAGATAGTTATCTCATGCCACGCATGGATGAGCTTATTAACAAATTAAGGAAGATTCATTTTTATAACATTGGATTTAGCTTGAAGTTATTGGCAAATTCTTCTCAATTTAGCAGATGCAA